>JAODTK010000189.1:0-292500 GCA_026419785.1 Sclerodactyla briareus | reverse complement strand
TCCGGGTAGGATTCCGAGGTCAAGGCAGATGGAGGGGAGTCCAACTGTATGATGTGTGGAAGAGAATAATGTGATAATAATAATAATAATAATAATAATAATAATAATAATAATAATAATAATAATAATAATAATAATTAATAACTAATAATGAAGTGGGGCAAAATCAATGTTTTCGATAACAGCTTTCGCTGCGCATGTAATACAAATAGTAAAGAAAAACGTTATAAAATTCTTCCGGACGGGTGGAATGTCGGCGAACGCCCAGAGTACTGCCAGTAATACCCTGAATTAAGAATATAGATAGGCCTACTGGATGCAAGGGACAGACAGAAAGATCGACAGATGACAAACAGACCGGTAGACGAGTGAAGAAGCCAAACAGGCCACTCAAGCAAAAAACCGATGGAAGAAATGGGGCAGTTGCGACGAAGATCGATATGCAGACAAGCAGACAGAGGGACTGATGAACAGATATTGAACGAGAAGTGATTTTTACCATGAGAACCCACATACCCAGTATGAGTTTTATCCTCGAGGGTGGAGTTGAGTTTAGAGTGTTAACAGGTGTCACCATACACAACATACACACATACACACAGCTATACAAAAGTCAGAGGTATTGATTACTCTGAATTTCCAAGGGAATCAAATTGTGTCAAACCAACCTAATGGTTAGGAATTAGTCGAGGGAAATCGGCGAGTGTTGTAGGAGAATTAAGAAATCAACCCTGTAAGAATGGATTGACGGAGGATTTATAGCCAGCCAAAATATCACAATATTGAGGTCACGGAGCCAAGAGACAAAGCAAAACATACGCCACTTTTGCTCTGACTTGTGGACGAAGATATCAGTTATCTCCCATCTTCCTAGCAATAATGTATGTTTTAATTCTAAAGTTTGCAAACACATACAGGCACATACATTCAGTTATTACCACACACCTGGTTCACATGTGTAGCACCTTCCAGTTGAGCAGTCGTCCCAAAGCCAGAGGTTCCATCAATGGTATTGCTCGCTTACACAGAAATTCGGTTTTAGCTGATTTTCTGTAACATTTTCTGAACATTTGATCTGAAGAAGTTTCTCCGTTTGTTCCATTGATGCGCACACCATCCTTAAGAATATATAGTCCGGTTGCGAGCAGGTTCGGCATCTACAAACACGATCAGGTGTGACTTGAGTGCAGTCACAGCAGGTGAAGAATTAAAACGGGTACACTCAGGGCCGGGTCTGGGAAAGACAATAAATCAATAAATACGGTGTATGTAAACCACCTAGAATTGCTGAAGTATGATCCACTGCATTGCAAACTAGACCGTGGCCCAGAAGGTTATACTGTTTGTTAAAGACAGTTTGTAAATAACCCATGCTGAGAAGCAGAGATCATAACATCATATACCGTGCCTTAGTGGAATATGAATATCCTTATTTTATGGTCATGATCAGTACCAATGCCACGCCCAGGAAATTTCCCAAACATAGCAATAATAACTACTTGAATAACTACTACGTGAGTCCGCCAAAAGGAAATTTTGGATGCCTTCTATATGATGCGAGTCAATCTTTAAGTGTAAACTGCTATTGAAGATAAGAAGTTTACCTACATAAAATAAATTATCGACCACGATCTAGCCATTTCTATTGACAACCCTCCCAAAAAATTCAATAGAGTGTAGAGCTTACAGTAATTAATCAGACAAAATGCACCCTCTTACTCAGCAGTCCCAACCCGAGTCATCAACATGGCGTACTCACCATTTGATCAGACATACTTCAGGTATTTCATGGATTGTTATATGGTCTGAAAAAAGCCAACCTCAATCCTCGATCCTTTATAGGGAATACTGTGTACAAACCAACTCCATTATCATCACTATTATTAGATTGCACTGATACTGCCGGACCAGTTGAGTTTGTACATAACAATCAGGTACAATTAAAGCATATCTCCTAATAGATATACTCATTTACGCACAGATTTGATCTGGAATGGATTCTCACGCCCCCCATCTGCATATAAGTTTTAATCATGGCTACATGTTAACAATTCGCATACTTTGATTTACATTGATCACTAAAACGTTTAAGCGCCTCCAATTGAATATATATTTGTTGACCACAATTCTCATAGCAACGTCCAACTCATCCATCATTGCAAATCTGATTGGTCGACTTGTTAGCCTAGACAACCGTTTTATTTTGGCAATAGCAAGACACCTCTCCAGAGTACTAAAGTGTCAAATAGTGAGCTGTTCGAACTCTTTTTCTCGTCTGTATTGCCCTGGCTTTTGATTCTCAACTGTTTATCCCTCGATAAAAGTCTCACAAGATTACCACCTTACCTCTTTAATTGACAACAATCGAAGTAGAACGACAAGACATAATCTGGCATTTTGGATTGGGACAGTTGTGTACCACAACACTCCAAAAACATAACAAAAAACTCACTCTGCCACCCAATGTAACGGAGTCTGTATTTTCTCCTATTGGCTTTGAAACTGGGCCCAGAGAACATGTGATGCTGGTTGGTCTTCGCTAGGCCGATACTGTACGTGCTGGTACGTTCAATCGAGTTTCCCCATCGCTGCTAGGTAAATGTGTTGTCCCAGAGGTAGTCCTCTTTTGATGGTTCCAAGTCAAGGTCAAATCCATTGAAGGACCTTGCCCTTTAGCAACTGCAGATGAGAAGGTAGGTCTCTCCAACGGTAACATCCAGAATGCAATCGCAACATACATTTTCATCCGTGATGTGAAACATCTCCTGTGGAACTATAAAAAACGAAAAACAGCAAAGACGGACATGAAGCTGTGCCCATGAATTACACCACAGTGGATACAAGCTGCTCGATTTTTTCCTCGAAGAAATTAGTCATATGTCATAACAGCAATGTTACATGGACACAATCTCCTGTTGCCTTGACTACAAATGAGGCCCACCCCATGGACTACTGGTATTCTATAGTTTGAACGACACACGTGTGACCTTTGCGTTCAAGTTATGAGACGGAGTTTAGGGTTGTCAGGTGAACCATTAGCGATAGCTAGATTAAATGATATATGGGTTTCGATCAATCACATGGCGCATGAGAATAACATCGGTAACTGGAACGGTCCGTCAAGCTATCAGAACAAGGAAAGAAAATAGAATATGTACAAATGATGATGTCACGATAGAGATACAAGCTAAGATAAAACAGGGCCCAGTTGAAACTGGGATTATAACATTGGGACGGCAGAGATGGAAAGAAACTAGCGGTAAACCGTAACAGATTCCAAACCCAAAGGTCCATCAAACCGCAAAACATTAAGATATTTTGCCACCCACCAGTCACAGAGAAATCCCAGTATACAGCCACTGATGTCATTCACAACGAACATTAGCACTTTTCCAGGCACCTAATATTAAGTACATTAAGTATCTTTCCTCGTGTTTCATCCGTTAAGGGGTTGTAGACTATTGGGTTGATCGCCCAATTAGTCAACTTTTACTTGTCCTAAAACAGCACGACTCAACATATGAGTGACAGGCTCGGCTCCGTTAGTCTGTCAGTGGAATTTAAGTGAACCGGTTAATTCCCCGGTAAAAGTTCACAATAGCTAGCGCGTATCACTTAGTAGTTGCTCTGGGCCATCTGCCAAAAAGATATCGGCACTGAACAGTACAGCAGGGCCTGCGGAGCAGTTTTGCTTGTTATTCCGTCATAGAAATAAACTTGAGATCCACTCTACAATACTTCGAATTTAAATTGCGTAACCGAACATTCCGTCGGCAGGATTTTCTCTCTCATGGGAAAAACAGATGGGACATTAGGCTACTCTTTGTAAAACAGGCACCTATTTGGGGGCGTGTAGAACCACTGCTACATTCATTTCAGATGTGGGAGGCTTGAAATTGGACAAAATTTACTCTTTTCGAAACAAATGATTCCTGTTGTTTCATCAGCTATATTAAGTCCTAACCAAAAACCAAGGTTAGAATACTTATTGACGACTTAAGAAGTTCTGTCTTATCTTATCCAGAACTTTTCACCTGGTCATGATTTTGGAAAAGTGAAAACTGCGTGATGGATTCACAAATAAATGGAGAAACTATTATCAATATTATATTATCCTTATTATTATTATTATTATTATTATTAATATTATTAATAATTATTATCATCATCATCACCTCGGCTCGGAGCCTGCCGGACTTGGAAGGCCGAGCACCCGTGTCAGAATGTGGTTGTTACCAAGTATCGAT
The DNA here is from genome assembly GCA_026419785.1 of Sclerodactyla briareus. NCBI lineage: Eukaryota > Metazoa > Echinodermata > Holothuroidea > Dendrochirotida > Sclerodactylidae > Sclerodactyla > Sclerodactyla briareus. The sequence goes on along the minus strand of JAODTK010000189.1, from coordinate 288,253 downwards.
GTCTTTATCAGAGGACGGGTTCGGTGTCTCCCTGAGATGGCGTCCAGTGTTTGTCGAATTGTTGGTGTGTTCGAGCGCTCAATCAATTACTTTGACTTCCCATATTCTCTGTTCTTCCAGTCGGAGGATCCTGACATCTGTCGGTCTTCCCGCTCCTTTTCGAAATGTTTGTATCATTGGGCATGGCTACTGAGTGTCGCTTCGCCGTAGCCTTTTTCAAGACCACAATGTCAGGTTTTTCTCTGATGACGCTATCTTTCCAGGTATCACGTCCCAAGGATCATGGTATTCCTTGTTCTCTATTACCGGTTTCGATTTATGAATCGGAGCCACGTGCGGTGTGTTCCGCGGAGATGTTTTGGCATTTGGCCATATTTCTCGGTGGATCACATCTGTACGCGTTTTGTGTCCCACGTCCGTACAAGGTGCCGGCGATTCTAGAGCATGTAGTCACGATGTTGCAAACGTTTCATCCCTTTGCCTATCCGTCTTTATATTCCCTTCTATCTACTGTCCATCCGTCTGTCTATCTGGTTGTCTGTTTTTTTTTGTGTTTCTGATGTTTATCAATGGGTTTCTTGGCTGGTATTTTCCTCTTGTGGTGTTCTGTTTGTTTTAGTGTTGTTCCATTTGTTTTGTCTGTTTGTTTGGTGGGTGTTCTGTATTTTTTTTTTGTTTTTTTTTTTTTTTTTTTTTTTTTTTGTTTTTTTTTTTTTTTTTTTTTTTTTTTTGTGGTTTGTGGGGGGGGGGGTTTTTTTTTTTTTTTTTTTTTTTTGTTTTTTTTGCACAATATGGAGGGCGAGTGGGTTTTCTGTGGTAGTTGTGAAATGTGGGGGGCTTACCATCGTTCTGTTGCCCCCCCCCCCCACCTATGGGTTTTTGGGCCGAAAAAAATAAAATCGTTTGAACGATGTTTTAACGCAATCATTTTCGTAGGAGGTGGGGTGAGGTGTTTTATCTATATATGTTACTACTACTACTATCAAGTTTGTCGGATTCGAACGAATCTTCGTAGATGGGGGGGGGGGCACGTTCCCCCAATCGAATCCTTGTGAAAAAAATAAAAATGTTGTGGTGATAGTTTTTAACACTTAATGTCAGTAAAAAAAAACCCAAAATTTCCGCGCGCTTCGCATGTGTGCCTGTGTTTTCTTCGTCAGTATTCATTTGATGCGATGATATCCCACGCATGGATCTAATGTACCAAAATTAAGTTCGCGGATTCAAACAAATCTCGCCGATGGGGGTCACGTTCCCCCAATCAAATACTAGTTGTTAGGTAAATGAAAAACCCAAAAATCTTCGCGCGTCACGCGCGCCGGCTTGTTTTCTTCGTCAATTTTCATTTGATCCGCTTATATGCCACGCATCAATTTAATGTACCAAACATGAATTTCGCGGATTCGAACAAATCTTCGTAGATGGGGGGGGGATGTTCACCAGAATCCCAATATTTTCGCGCGCTTCGCGCGCGTGCTTGTGTTTTCCTACACAATTTCATTTTATCCGATATATGCCTCGAATGAATCTACTTGTACCGAAAATCAAGTTTGACGGATTCGAACAATTCTTCAAAGATGGGGGCACGTTCCCCCAATCGAATCCTTGTGAAAAAAATAAAAATGTTGTGGTGATAGTTTTTAACACTTACGTAAATAAAAAAATCAAATATTTTCGCGCGCTTCACCACAAAAGTTGTGGTGATAGTTTTTAACACTTAATGTCAGTAAAAAAAAACCCAAAAAATTCCGCGCGCTTCGCATGTGTGCCTGTGTTTTCTTCGTCATTTTTTATTTGACCGGGAAGTTGGGACTCGATTTTGTGAAACACATACAACGCATATATCTACTTGTACCGTTGGCGCTGTCGACTTCAGAGGGAGGCGTTCATCAGTATTCGGCTGGGGGACGCATTCCGGCCACCCCAGTCTGCATATTTACTCCAGCGGTTATTTAGTCTAACAATCGGCAGTACAAATTTCAGGGACAATCGCCGGCCTTGCCGCATAGGCGCACTGTAACTGAAGGCCTTCGTTCACGATCGAGTTTTTTTTTTTGTGTATGCTATTAGTTTATTGATTGCTATGCGGTCGATGCTGGTCGTCGGGAACATCCCTCTCCATCATAAAGTGAGGAAAAATTTTGAAATAAAATACCCTTATACAAAAAGGACATGACAAACAAACAAAAAAAGGCCCAAAAATGAGTATTGTCCCGCCATGTGCATCCACTGGGATATGTTGTTGGGGTTTTATCCATGATGTGTTGTAGTTGCATCGCAATCCTCCGGCGCGTCAGTTCCTTCAGCCAGACACCCTGTACCTTGTCTCGTCCAGGTTTGTCTCGCACCTCGTTTCTGTAACGCGGGTTGTTGTTTGGATGGGAACGTCTTCGTGGTAGTTGTTCAAATGCATTCAGCATCTTTATTGTCTAATTTCTACACACGCCCTTTCACAATGTAGGATAACTCATTGGATTGATTGTAACATAGATAGTAAACATAGGCTGAAATTGATAGGCTGGGAAGATGATTATCGAGCCGACTGATATACTTGCTGGGCGAATTGTAACTCAGTGGTCCTGCGTTGATGCTTATGGATATATATTTGAAGGAGGATTGCTTACCTTCAACTTTTAACATATGAGTAGTTGTGCCAGCTTCAGTAGAGACATGTGATGCCACTGAACACCTGTAAGTACCACCATCTTCAGCCTGTACGGGTTTGACCATAATGCTGAAAGTGGTGTCATTCAGGAACGTTCCGAAGTTCTCGTATCTTTACTCCCTTTTCTGTCGTCTTGTACATCATCTGTACCCAACAGTTCGTATATTAGTACAGCACCTGGCTCTTCGGTCCATTGAACAGAGTATGTGTTGCTTGTGATAGCACAGGACAACTTCACTTTCATAGCAAAAACTCATGAGAGGTTGATGTCGGTTACATGGTGGACGGAGCTGATGAATCTGAAGAAAAATTACAAATGCATTCGTGAACTTTCAACATGAATGAGATAATCACTGTATAAGCTTTTTCTTCAACTTCGCGTTGAACGCATGGCTAGCAAGATTCAAACGCTGGTGGTTAAACCAGGTTTTCAGTCGCGGTTAGAACCGTTCGTTCGGAACTCTCAAAAGCTATCAAATATGCCTTAATAAATGCTGATTCTGTATCGTAATTCGCCTATACATGCCAGGACAGGTGAACGAATACAGTATTCTTTGTTAATGTTCAAACTCACTCCACCTCCCCCTCCCCACCCCTTCCCCACTCACCACCTCTTGGAATGTAATTGTTGACTTGGGGATATAGGTTCTGTTAGATAAGGTTTTTTTTTCAATTAAACTGATACCAATCTTGCAAACAAACACTCTCGGTCGCTCGTTTTCGTGAAACCCCTGACTAATTATCCAAAGCCTAAAGAAATTACAAGAAACAAGTTAATAACAGAACAATGCAAGCAAACAATTATACGCACATATACAGACTTCAAAGAATATTTCTGAATGAATGCAATTTGAAACGTTTCCTAAAAGTGGAAATTGTTTTCTTAACAGTGATGTCAGAGTTTCAAATTTTAGCGCCGACCGAATGTACGGTAAGTTGTGAGGATTTGAGACTAGAATAGGGAGAATTATTCGAATTGAATTCAAAATACTCGACTGGAATGAGAACGTTCGGCACTACATAGCTGAACATGTTGTCGGAAACATGTTCAGCTGAAACATGTTGTCACGAAAACGACTTTCGGGGAAACACCACTAGATGGGGCATAAAGTGCAATAGACATTTTTTTTTCAGCTAGCATCATGAGATTTGTCAGGGTCGAGATTCAGCTCTATTGGGGACGGTGGACATTAGCAATTAACTGCGTGTAATTGGTAGAGATTGTTTCAATTAGATTGACAATAACTTTAAAAGTATTAACTTTTCATGTGCAGTTATATACCATGGAATATATTTTGCATTGTTTGCATGTGCAACCGAGACTTTAGTATACATATCGGACTAGTCTGTATCTGTGTTTTGTGTTCTGTGGAATTGTCTGCTCCTCTTTTGAGTCAGAGGAATTATGCAGTCATGGCAGTGCGTATGTATGTATGTGTTATGGTACGGACGTGGGTTGTGTGGTATTTGACGCCTTGCCTTGTTAACAGCTCCTCACCCCCTGGATGGATGAAGCTCATACTTGGTATGTGTATGAATACATGATCCTATCGTTGTGGGGTCAAGTCAAAGGTTATCTGAGGTCAAGAGAGGTCAAAGTCTGAAAACCTCGTTAACACAATGAGTCCAAAATGTCTGACTCGATCAGGTGGAAATACGGTATGCAGCTTCCTTATGAGGAGCACAAGTTCCCCATTGTTTTCGGTGTACCCGAGGATCATTTCGGGGGAAATTAGGAAATTGTGAAAAAATTGTATTTTGGCCAATTTTTAGCTTGTTAACAAGCTCATAATTGGTATGTGGGTTCCCCATAATGAGTGCATGATCCCTTTGTTCGGGGGTTAGGCCAAAAGTCATCTGAGATCAACAGAGGTAAAATTCTGAGAATCTTGTTTACACAACAAGTTCAGGATGCCTGACTCGATCAGGTTGAGATTTAGTATGCAGCTTTCCAGTGGGAGGTACAAGAACGCTCGTTTGTAGATTGGGACCGGTTTGGAGGGGAAATGGGGATATTGTTAAGAATTCATATTTTGGCCTAAATTTAGCTTGTTGAAGGGACCTCACCTGAATGGGTGAAGATGAAGTTCATACTTGGTATGTTAGTTCCCCATAATGAGGACTGTATACATGATCCCCATCTAAATTGACAATTTGCTTGATTCAAAGTTAAACGTGATCAAGTTAGGATCAGTCGATGAATCACCAGGTCTTTTAGCTTCCTCTGGTCTCCCGATGTGACAGTTTGCATAATATAGCATATCTAATGTTTGCTGGAAAACAAGCGCGATCGGAAACGTCTCGGTACCTCGGTAGCTGCGGGAAAATTCAACTTGGATGACCTCTTTGAAATGTATGAACATGCCTAACATGACCTTGGATGACCTCTAAATGACCTACCCAATTTTCAACCTCATAGCAACTACGGTTTGAATAATATTAACCTCTGGGCAATTCCAGCTCATTCCAATACAAATTTGTGATTATGTGGGAAAACTGTATTGAGTTATATTATCAGAATACAGACAGTGCTCAGTGCAGGCTATGGTAGGCTCACTGTAGGTAGCTTATATTGACCTGCGGACAGAGGATTGATGAAATGTGAAATAAACATCCCCCTCCTATCTGCTGCCTGCTCTGCAGATATAGAAGTAATTGTGAACAAACATCTCTCACAGAGAGCTCAATATGAATGGATGTGGGGGAAGACTAATTTGAGTAACTAATTGGACTTAATCAAAATCTAATTACAGTATGCGAACGAAAATGTAATTCAGCCTAATAAGCGACATACTTCATCCAGCCACCAAGTCTTAACCTGATCGCATGTACGGTTTAGAAGTTGATGAGTGAATGTGACGAACAGATCGGACGGATGAACAAACGAACTAACGAACAAACAGACCTAACGCACAAACAGCATTATAACAAAATATCAAGTGCATCTCATATTACACCCTATATAGTGAAGCTTTGTATATTGTGCCAACTGTGACAATCTTCTGTACCAATCAACCAATTGCGCCTGTGAAATTGTGAAAACAATGCATCCTTAGCTAACAGTCTGTGTTACAACTTGATAGTACAGGTTAAACTCGCACTGATTCCTAACGACTCATAATCGGAGAGGTCTCTTCGCTGGTGGAATTTCTGTGAGTGCCATGAGTGTTGCCGCCCGGCTATTTCTATTTTAGGAATCTATATCATATGACCTGAACTGACATACAGCGCGAATGATAGCAGTTGCGTAGGGAGCGATATAAGCGATTGCAGGGCTAACTCCTGTGATCGCCGTCCTGGAAAGGGGTCCGAAGGGGAAGTTGGAGGAGTTCCTGCCTCTGATGCGATTTGTCAGTAGGACGATCGCCGTAGGAGGGTTGCCGTGACTGGGGTGCTGAGCTATCCAAAATGCTGTTCTTGGGGGAGTGTCTGATGAGACTGGGAGGGAGTGACCCCTGCTGTTTGGATTTTTGGTATGGTGTATGGGAGTTGATGGAAGCCATTTGGTGAACTGAAAAGTGTATGTTCAGAAATATATTGAAGCAGATTTATTGCACTTTTCGGTCGAACTGGCAGAAAATCTATTATTTCGAAGGTATATGAGGGGGTTTTCACTTTGGCGCCAACGATACATGTTTTCAAGATTTCGCTGTTACCTGACGTGACTGACAGACGTGTCAGGCCAGTTGATATTGGATGTGATAAATTGTAAAAAACTATTAACTTCTCCAAAAAGTGTGGGTTGATCGATCGAGTGATTTGTTGCCCTGTAGAGAATTATAACAGGCCTGCAGCCCTAAATACTATACTGACCACCAATTATACTGTTTGCCATGTTCTTTGACAGTTATTTACGGTTCTGGATACTTTCAGACGGGTTTCAAGTTTAAAGTTCGTGTCATTGCTTTACAAAATCAGGTTTTGGACGGTCCACAGCCTCTGGTTATATGAACTGTGCTTACAGGTTTAGAATGATCGGAGGCTAGATACGATTACTTCAAATAAGTCAATGCCCTTACCGGAATTAAAAAAAGCAAGGATGACAGCAAAACTGTCAGCTCCACAAAGTTTGTCTTTATCCGAACTTCGAATTCCGGTGTCCCAACCACGACGAAACTCCAAAAAACAGACAGTGAATTGCCAATTAGCAGATTACAACAACAGAATCTGAGAGTATGTAGAGGTGGATGAAGTTCGCCAGCTTCTGAGTGCGCTACCTATAAATGACACCAAACGGTGACCAGTTTAAAAATCATTATAGGGCTGATTGATGGAAAATATCTACTAAAAAGGTGCTAATGTTTCTGGGGATGTGACTTACATTCATGCAAATCAGACACACTACTTGACTTCCCATGACCAATCTCTAATTTCAAATATCTCAGGACTAACGGTGGACTGCGTTCTTACGAACGTGAAGATGTTAATTGCATGAATTAGGCAAGATCGACAAACTGAATGACCCGAGTTTACGTTGTAAATTTTTCGTGTGGGATGACGATAGACCCTACATACAACCCATCAAGTTAATGAAAATCGAACACACATTGAAATAATTGCATAATTTATGTAAAGTAACACACTGAATACTTCCAATCTACTTAAAAATTGTCGTGACTAGAGGTAAACCAGACCCGCGAGGTTTCATGAAAATCTACGAACTTTATGATTTCGCATAAATTTTGCGGATTAGACACACTGAATGAATTCAATCTACGTTAAAAAATGTCGGGACTAAATGTGAACTAAATCCACGAGGTGTCATGGAAATCTGACGAACTTTATGATTTTGCATAGAGTATGCTAGACAGATTGATTAGACAGATTGAATGACCTCCAGTGACCCTGGAATCCTTTTTGAAGGTGTACCATATTTGCCAAGTTCGTGACATTCCGGCAAACCCAATTCTTTTCAGCATAATTCATGCTGAAAATCTAACTAGTTCATTCACCAGATCCAAGGTTTTGAGACGACGTGAGGTGCAAAGTCACAGCAGGGTTGTGGTGGTTCACTTAATATTTGCTTTAGATGCGCTTAGGCGCAATTCCCCAGCCTCTGGGACTCATATTTCCCATATCCATTTGCGCAGCATTAGTATTTCGGAGTATTTGGCTATAAGAGGGGTGGCGCCAGGGCTTAGCTGAGGGCTTATGACAAGAAGATCAGAGTGTAATTGCACATCTTCCATTCATACACGCAAGCACGCACATACGCGCGCGCACACACACACACACACACACACACACACACGCATAAACGCACACACACCACACGGGTACATGTCATATACAGTTTGTTTGCAAGAATTAACAAATGATATACAGTCCTTCAGTACTTGCTTATTGGCAAAATTATTTAGCACTTACTTGGTATGAATACGATTATACAAATGAAGCTTCTTGTAGTTGAGCAGTCGCTCCCAATTCGAGGATCCCGTCAATAGTATTGCTTGCTTTACAGGAAAAATTCGTCAGCTGATCTCCCCTAACATTCGCTGAAGCAGTATTTCCATTTGTTTCATTGATGGGAACATCATCCTTGTAGAATACATATGCTTCTGGGGAAGGATGGCATCCCAACCATGTCAGAGTGACTCGGTACAGTCATCAGTAGGTGAAGAACGTGACAGGGTGCAATCTGGTCGGTCTGTGGAAGAAATCGAACGCTGTCTACAACAGGCGTGGGGATACGCAGTTAGGCAATGTACAAATATACGCTCTTAAAATGAGCTGTGAACAACACTTTCCGGGTTGACTAAGGAACAACTCCCCTGAAGTGACATAAGTCAATTAGTCTTTATCATGTAACAAACTTTATTACACTTTGGGGGAGTTGTCCCTTAACAAACCAGGAAGTGTTCATTCAACACCTCATTTTTTCTAGAGTGTAGTTTCATTAGAGTAGGCGGTGGCCATGCTATATTTCCAGACGTATGGGTACGACGATAGTGTGCGTCAGGTTCAGGCCGGTGATATGTGCCATGTCAAAGTGAAATCGTAATTTGGAAATTATTGCCTAATAAAGCTCTATTCAGCTTTTATTTCATGTCCACCCTCCATCCACGAAGCTACCCATACTGGTGACCTATTGTATTAACTGATATAGAAACTACAATTGAAAAATCATCTGTTGAAACGATAGTATAACGTCGAAATTCGTAATTTCGTGGAATAGGTGCCTGTGGCGAAACAAAAACATTTGTGACGGCTGGCCAGCTTTTTTCAAATTGTGAACTGATCACCATTTTCTATGAGAAAAAATGATTTGTAGTGCTGTAATTTTGACTGAAGTTCTCCTTGTAGATGAGGTATCAACCATGGAATCATTTCCAATATCAATAATGCTTATTCTGTTATTTCCTCGAATAAGGCTGAATGGAACTTCGATCATGAGTTTCATGTAGTGCTAATATGTAAGAGGTATCAACGTACAAGACAAAGCATTAACACGAATGAAACTCTCTATATTTCAATTCGCTTGATAGTCATGCAACTGAGAATTGAAATAGATCGAAACACTACTATAGCTTACTTCTCTTAATTCTCTCTCCTATTTGGCTCTGAAACTGTCCCAAAGCACATGTTATGTTAATGTGGCCTCTTGGTCCCACATGCATTCACCCCTGTCCCCCCATTCATGAATATCCGTGTATACACGCCCAGTGGACACAGTCAGACGAGAACAATGCGAGGAAAAGTAATATTCTGAAACGCCCATCTAGGGAAAGGAAGACTTTATAAATTGTACAAATCAAAAATGTGACTCACACACAATAAAGAGGAAGCATACTCAATCTGCATTCAATGTAACAGAGTCTGTAATTTCTCCTATTTCACTCTGAAACTGGCCAAGAGAACATGTGATGCTGGTGTGGTCCTTCTCTGGCTGATACTGTATCGTGCTGGTGTAGTTCAGTAGAGTTTCTCCATCACTAAGCGGGTTGTTGTTAGAGGTGCCCGAAGATGGATCCCATGTCAAGGTCAAACTGTTGAACGACATTGCTCCAGGAGGCTTCGCATGTGAGAGGGTAGGTCTCTCCAACAGTCACGTTCAGAGACTCAATCTGACCATTCCCATCTTTGACAGAAACTGTCGCTGGAACTGAAATGACGAATGCAGAGATAGCTCATGCTTTGACTGTCGAGTCAGTGCAATATGGATACTCAGATCGACCATTACCGTTCCCCCTCCTCCCGCGAATAATTCTCGTCGCCAAGCACATATCAATCTAATAGCGATATCTATGTCATCCAATATAATATTAACATTTTTCGTTTTCCCTCCGTGTTCAACCTACTTTTCGTATTACGCCTGCAATGATTTTTAGTCAATAACTAAATAAATGTACTATTATCCCGATTAAGTAGACATGACTCACGCATGAAGAGTATATAACGGTTCTGACTGTCTCACAAATGTTTAGGTACCTTTGTCCGAGTAGCATGGTAGATTGGTATTTTCTAATTGTTGTTCTTTGAATATACTTCGAACACGTTGTGTCACTGACCATTATGTAACCAATTTATGACACACATTGCGAAATGCAGAAAATTCTCATGAACATCATTGGACGAGATACGATACAGTGACAGACTGCCGCACACACGGAAATTGGAATGGCCTGAATAGTTTTTGGGGGGGGATACTCACCCTTTTACAAGGACTGTAACCACCGTAAAACTGATTTCCCCATCAGGTATCTCGGGACAATCATAATAGCCGGTGTTTTCCCTCCTAACTTCGGTAATGAGGAGATTAAAGAAGGATCCTTGAATGGATACAGCGTCGAAGTTGTTATGCTTGGGGTTGGTAATCAGCTTAGTAATGTAGTGAGAATGAGGTAAGAGGGGGAGGAAGAGTCTACAGTGGTATCCGCCCAGGTTACAAATATTTCTGTGCCTGTCACGCTCACACTCCCAGTTATTCTGTGGCTTTTGTTGTATAGGAAAAATTCTGAAATCTCGATCTGCCGAAAGAATCTTGAAAAAGGGGAGGAACACCCTAATATTTAATAATAATCATAATAATGTACCCTTTCTTAGATAGCGCTTTACCACGTACAGTCTCAAAGCGCTAAAGGCTATTACCCCCTGTTCAATTGTAACTGTTCGGCCCGCACGATAGTGCACACTTCGAGCTAAACACTCCTGACAACCGCCAATGGTAGCCCCCCACAACTTGTCTCCGGGGACATTGTTCATAACATGACTGCCGTAATCAGCGTACTTGTATCACAAGTCACCTCTAAAGGTTCCCAATAACGCCTGGGTTAAACGAGGCAACGGAAATAAAGCGCATTGCCCAAGACGCACCGGAAAGGCCAACCGGCCGTGATTCGAAGCGTATTCACCTCAGTCCGTCACATGTACTAATCTCTGCCGACTGAGCTCATCGGATCTCCTGTATGTTCCTAATGTTCCGATATATTAAATGTTCTTAAAACGGGTCTTCATGCGGAAAAAATTCAGCTAAGGTTTTCCTCCTGAATATACAGTATTCTGTTCTATGGCACGCCATTTGTGCCGATCAAAAACCGACTTACAATATTCTGCCTGAAATCTAATTATTCTTGGATTCCGATAATATCAAGAAATTATTATGCCCTCCTTAACTCGTGTGTGTAATTTTAATATTATGTCGGGAAACCGATATCCCTGGAATCCGATTATGTTCGAAATTCGATTATTCCAAATCGAGTATATTGCTCAATATGATGATATCTTCAGTTTCTCGCGGGGGGATGTGGTTCACATATATGTTGCATTCAGTGTGCGCTGTCTCAGCAGGTAAGCACGTGCACCTCTTCATCGTGAGGTATCTGGACACTGCGCGCATGCACGTATGCATGCATGCCGTACACTACCATCACGCCTACTCACCTATATACGGTCAAAAATGATCGTTCTCGCGTATAGATCGCACGTACGTAACCGTAGTCGAAAAAGAATCTGCTTGTCGTTCCATCTCATTCTAACTTTTTAACGATACCACCTCCTCTGGAAACAGCGGCGAAGTGAGTCGTACTGTTTAACATAACAACAGCCTCGGCCTAAGTCGACAAGACTTGTGAGTTGTAATCATCCGAACTGTATCAGTATTGACAAAAACAGGAGCATGTAGTCTCCGTCAAAAGTATTGGAACAAACCTGCCCTGCGAAGAATTGCAAAACCCTCGCGCCACGAAGTCCCATCTTGAAGTTTATCAGTGTATGTCATTCCTCAAAGTACCTTTTCTCCAACATTAAAACATGGCCATTGTGGCTTAGCCTCCAATCACCTGAACCGCTCAACTCCGAATACGCAATACGTGCAATTTTTGGCCATTGATTTTGATTACCAAAGGATTGGGACGCCAAAAGCACGTATTGCCAAACTCCGACCCACCGAATTCGATGTCGAGTGATTATTAGTTGTCCTTTCATCTAAGGACATCCCCAATTCTATATATGGTGAGGGTGGTTGGGGATCAACCACATTATTATTACTACTACTACTAAAAAAAAAAAAGAATCTTAAAACCCACAGATATCGGAATTCATTCTCCCCGGCAATAGCTTTCTCATGATAACATAGACGCTACCTCTTTTCTTATATTTTTATAGCTTACACTATATCTTGTATATATGAACTATTTATTACAACTGTGCATTTTCACATTCCTATCCTGTACGGGCGAGTACTTGATGTCCGTTATGATTAAGAAAGTTGCACTTACTTATTTACCTACTTAACTGACTTAACTACTACTACTACTACTACTACTACTACTAATAATAATAATAATAATAATAATAATACTAATAATAATAATAATTCTGCATTCCGTCAGAGGGACTGATAAAGGGAGGCGATTAGCTTAGTCGGTTGTGCTCCAGACTGCAAAACTAATGATTGCGAGTTCGATCCGTGCAAGCCAGACTTTCTGTAGTTGTCTGGTTGGACCAGGCCCTTCTCCTGAAATGTCCACTCCTCCACTTGTAAAAGTTGGGTACCTGTATGTGACTTGTGAAGGGTAGGGAGCGCTGTATGTGGCTGTTCTAGTGAGAAGTCCCCGGGAGACACGATTGAGTGACGTACGAGAGTGGTGCGTTGGGAGTGAACAAGCCGAAAATAGGTACTGTGTAGTAGGCCTCACGTGTGACAGATCACTGCTGACCAGGGGTAATATAATTATTAATTTCATTCATGAATATTCCACTATTTTGCTGAAGAAATGCGAGAAATACCAGGAAAAAGTTTATGATCACGTATGATTCCCCCAGGATTGTCCAGTTAACGGATGATTTCAGTATGTAAACATATCGCGTGGCGTTTTGCCAAAGGAATAGAATATCGCTCCGTCAAATTGAGTTGTCACCGTTACATGTCCAACGTTACAGTTATTTATAACATGTACTTATTACTCAGTTAAAAGTATTGTAGGTGTATTTTAACTCTACTTTCTTAGTTCAGTCTCGCACCAGTGACGAAAGTACATCTGAATGTTGACTAGGCCTACTAAATATCGAGGATAGCCACTTCTTTTGACAACACACAATTGACAATTTCTCTCATCATCCCCCAAGTTTGTCCTTTCGACCCCGGGGGGGGGGGGGGGGGGGGGGGGGGGTGAACTCAAAAAAATGATTCTGTGCATATTCAATCCTGCCTGATGCCTATGCATACTAATATCGCCATACGGATGGATTTAGCTAAGTTTTACAATCATGACAAATAGATGGGACAAAGTACTCTTCACACGCATAGAGTACCTATGCCATCATACCTCCACGCCACCCCCCCCCCGGTCAATGATGGTTTTATTCATGCGGCCTCTCTCCAACATTGAATAGGGGTGACGAGGGCGTCGATTTGTCCCATCTATTTTTCGCGAGGATTGATCCTGGATCAAGAGACTGACAAGTACTCTTCGCACGCAAAAGGAGTACCGCGTCAGCGTACCGACCTCCCCCCCCCCCCCCCCATTCAATGTTTTTGCGATTCTCACACGTATCAGGGGGGTCGGGGGATCGATTTGTCCCCTTCTCTTTTGTCCAGGATGTAGGCCTAATCCCAAATTCTGCTCAAATGAGAGGTTATGAATCTATGTAGGCTCGCCGCATTTTTATTATTCCCGTCAAATATCGAACTGGGCCTAGTAATAATGCGTTGAGATACGTTGCCTTGAGAACGATCTACGCAATAAATACGTTCTGACGCGACCCTTCCCCACATTCTGTATGAAGACATTGTTAAATATGTTTGTTGTGTTTTTCGAATTCCGTTGAATCGTCATTTCAATGTTCCCCCCCCCCCAGAATTTCACGGTGTGCACTTCCAGCAGCCTGGTGTTCGGCGGTACGGGACGGGCTTATAACCGGTTATAATTCACCTTCACACACACCAGAATGACACACCTATATCACGTGGTAATCTATGCAACTGGCTGGACTCACCTTTTACGCAGCAAAAACAGATAAAGATCATGGGCAAAACCTGATCGCTGTAGTTCGAGAAGAAATCCAGTTTTCCTCCGCATGGCCGTGAAAATTTCACTCTCCTCTCCGGAATGATCAGGAAATGATGACTAACTGCCAGGAAGAAATGCAACTGAGATGCATAATTTATAATAATGAAGTAAACATATTTTTAATATGAACTTTTGTTTATAGAATAAATATCACATACTATCCTTACTTAACCCCCCCCCCCCCCTCCAAACCGGAGCGTGGGCCCCAGTGACGGGTATTCACTCATGCATCTAGCTATGAGACTCCTTTGGTCTCACTTATAAATCAAACACTGATTTTTTTTTTTTGCAAACCCGAAAGCCGAAAGGCTGGCAGTATAGATTAAGGGACCGGGGGCCGTAAGCACGGAGTTAGTTAACCGGGCTTACTTTGAGTTAGTTAACGCCGGCTCCCTTTACAAGTGGGGTTAACTAATCAGAGCTGAACTCACCGGTGCCACACACACCTACCATCCCCGCCAAAAGTAGTTCAAACAAAACTGCACGTACATGGCAAAACCCCCGCGCCACGATCCAATGTTGCATGTCATTAAAGTCATTCTATCCTAAGAAAATTTCCCAACATTGAAACTGGGGAGGGGGGGGGGGGGTGAAGGGGGTCTGGCCACTGGTCTCCGGCCAAATTGAGTGTCCCATCTCCTAAACGGTATTACGGGAAGATTTGTGCCAACAATTTTTTGGCGGGGATTGTAGTTCCGTTTCCGCTGATTCTTTGCTTATCCCGTGTATATCCGCTGGCAATAACATTTTCAACACCAACCCAGTTATCGGTTACCCGCAACGGCTGTATCTGTTCGCCCGGGATCAACAATCGCGAATTTTTGTTCGTATTCATGACCACAAATCTATCCCTCACACACTTGGCCTATAATTGAAGCCAATCAATCAATATAAGAAACGTTAAAAAAAAAAAAAAAAAAAAAAAAAAAAACGAACCTGCAGTGGATCAGAGTGCATGACGATAGCTCCCTAGATGAACGAATGAATATGGAAATTAGCGAACGAAATCCGCCTTTGGTACTAAAGGTGTTGCTCGTTTTCTGAACAAAATAGAAAGAAATGAAGAAATTATTATAGGCGTGATGTGGTCATGCAGTGCACTTTCCTCCCCCCGCGTACTCGAAGCGTAAGAAATAGCGTACAATTTTAAAATTTCTTTTCTTCGACCTGGCCGTACAGAATACAGTATCACACGCTGTTGCTATCCACTTCCGTGTCGACCAGAGGGATATAAAATCGCAAAATCAGAGAGAAGTGATATAAGAACCCAAAACAAGGAAAATGGCCAAATCAGTCGCCTCCTCTGGCGTAGGGGCAGTCTGGGGCTTAGACTGCACCCCAAATATTGAGATCATATCATTAGAATAGGGGAAAGAGTGAGGGGGATGTCTGGGATGGGAAATATATTATGAGTGAAAATAGGACCAATTGGTTCTATTCTGATGGACCCAATTCAAATCGAATGTCTGAAAATGCCTCTAAATTTACTACAAATAGCGCACAGGCTGCCACCCGAATTCGACCAATTGAAGTCATGCCTACACGGCTATGGAGTATGGAACTCGAAAAAATGGGCAGAGTGGCAGTGTGACCATACTACACAAATTCGGATTACCCCTAACATGTAAAAGGATTCGCACCCTGCACAAACGTGCATACCAGGTCTGCACCCTTGCCGAGTCCTTCATGGGTTAAGATCAATCGGTGATCCTCCAAAACTATAATATTTTAGTTTGGAAGTTCCTAATCACGATCCGTTCGCAGAAAGAATTTATCATGGCGCAGAACTTAAGATAGATTTAATCTATTGGTCATTGTTACTACTGGGTAACTTTCAACATTTCCGGGTTGTCGCACAAACCTTTGAATAAACCAGCACGACGCGGCTATGTTTCATTACATTTTGAATATTAACCAATATCTCCACCTTAATTGACGTGAAATCCTTCACCTTCCAAACTTGAACACTCCACTGGCTCCTATCTTAGCCTCTTGTGTTTTACGGTAAACGAGCTGCACACAGAAAAGTGTATGTTATGCAATCCGCGCTGTATCTTATACTCAGTTTGAGCTCGTTCGATAAATTTTGCAGTGCCCTCTTCATTTTATGATCGACGTTATATTGGTTAGTGATCGAACGAACGTTTTAGGTGGGAGCCATTCTAGTCGGAATTGCACATTCTGCCTTTGCCAATTGTTCTTTTGCAGTGCGGTTGTTCATACAATAAAAACTGCCTGCCCGTTTGTTTGTTTGCTTTTTTTTAGTTTGGGAAAACCTAAACAAACACGTACTAGTTTGCTTCTTCATTCCATCGCTTTTTTTAGTTTCGTCCTGAAGGGAAAATATCATCGAGAACCAGTCTCGAGACCAGTTTTTTGCCGGTCTCGGTCTTAGACTCGACCCCTTGAGTTTCTCCGGCTGGTCCCTCATCTCGAACCCGTCTGGTCACGAAGATTTTCCGGTCTCGCTTCGAGACCGCTGCTGCGGAAATCTTAAAGTGAAGAGCAAGAGACATGTTTCTTACTTTTTCTACGGGGACCCCTCCATGATGAAACTTCGTGCTTGGCTATTGCCTTGCCACCATACACAGCGCCATATTCGCGTATTTGGGGGCATACCCTTGATTTTGCCGTGAAGGCGACGGCTCAGTGCTGCTATTTATAACCGAATTACATGGGAAGACGATAACATCAAGTCATTCGAAGTTTAGAATAGCCTTGGTCGAAACACTTATCTTTTTAATTCTTTACTACCCTTCCCCCCCCCTTTCCAAAATAAAATAGCATTTTCACCCCAATTCACGATGGAAAATTCCAAACACAATGGACTGGATTTCGCTCACCCAATAGTTAAATCAATCTGACGCAAAACAGGCAGTCAATGTGATTCCCCGAATGACCAAACATGAGTGCTGTATCAATATGAAAAAAAAAACCACTGTACAAATAACCAAATTAAATTGGAGCCTGATCCTCGATGAAAAATTATTGTATAATTTTCATCGAGGCTCATGCTCCAATTTACTTGCTCAAACGTACTTACAGCTATTCGCAAGAGAGGGATCTTCAATTGTTCTGTTGGAGTGTAATAGAGAAATAGCAATTCCTTGACATCCGTACCCAATAGTATCAGACTATTGTGGCTTAGGTTTTGTGTGAGGGGGGGGGTGTTTGATAGCCCGCAAAAGAGCGGCTAGAGTGACGGAGAAGCCCGTTCACGGATTCCTGTGATCAGGTCGTTGATACAAGATATTCGTTATCAGAAAAATGGCGTTCAGGCATCTGTTAGCCTCTGGAGAGATCTCCACGCCAGACCAGTCGCACACAGAGTAACGAGTTCCAAGACACTTATCCTCGTTGACTCGTTGATCGGGGCAGCAGTTTTGGAAGTGGGGTATGTTATTCCCGCAGTAATTGAGCACGCGCCCCCTGAAAATACGTGTTACAGTTAAAAGAGAGTGACGTACTATGAGCCCCTTTTCCTTCTCATTTTTTGCACAGAAAACGACAAGAGTCCCCACCAAAAGTTAAGGAAGATATCATGAGTTTTCTAAATATGAGATTGAAAGTTGGGGTTTTACGCTTCATGTCATTACGATTCCAGTCGAATAGCCTCGGAATGTAAAAGTTACTGTTAAAGTACCCTTGGGGTGGTAGCCTCCTCGGGAAAGATCACAAAGGACGATTAGAAAACACTTCAAATGGTATAAATATCGACCACAGACAACGGCGGTCGTAGTTTCAAGGCAGGCTGCAAACGGTACACGCAAATGTTCAAAAGCGTAGCGAAATGATGCAATGCACAACACGAGATATAATTAGACGGACAGGGAGGATTACTGCATGGGGAGCGTTTGCACCACGATCGACACCGTGTCTTCTCTGTGGAAGGACGAGATCACCCGCTTTATCTATCTATCTATCTATCTATCTATCTATCTACTCTATCTATCTATCTATCTATCCTATCTATCTATCTATCTGCTCCTGTCTGTCTGTCTGTCAGTGAGTGAAAAAATGTAGGCGCTTATCACACTGTAATTAGTTACTTCCTCTTGTTGGGGATTTGACGCCTTTTGTAAGTCCCTTAACTCATGTATGGTGTGTTTTTTCCCTCGTGGGTGGTGGACAAAAAAACCCATGCTTGTCTGTCCACCCATAACCAAGCAGTCATAGAGCTAATATCCAACATCAACAATTGTTACTATAGCAACCGTGTTATGGTACTAGCAACAGGAATGTAGGGTGAGAAATGGCAAACTGACTACAGTTATCGCATCGGCCTTTCTGTACTGATGAATTAGAATGGAGTATGGGGATGGGGATTTATTCTCTTGGTCTCCCTTATACGTTAGTTGGTACTGGCAGAAAAGAAGATTTGAGTGATAGCAGAATGACCTAGTTACTCTATAACTGTATGTCGGCTGCATAACGCCTGGTCAAGAGGACCGATGCCCATGCCAATTTTACTCGTACGGATGCTCTTTTTTAAACAGTTAATATCGTGGATTGACAACGATTTAGTCAATGACGAAATACCAGAGGTATCTATGCAGCCTTGGTGTGGGTGTGGGGAGGGGGGGGGGGGGGTTGTAAATGCGTGGGAACCGAGAGAAAACACATAGGGTTGTACACTTGTCAATCGACCGGTTACCACCGACAAACGCGGAATACTAGTTAGAATAGGGCTGAGGCGCGTGTTGAATCAATTTGAGCAACTTCCTCGGTTATGCGTAGGAAGTCTTACCCAGCTTAACACGGGTAAGTTATTTTATATTAATGGATTTTACAGTACCTCTTTTCTGCGGTAGCTTTTCAGGTAAAGGCATTACCTCGGGACATGTAAAGGCGTGTATCTCCTGGCTTAGTATAGTAACCTGAAATTAGATGATTTTTGGGCCAATCTGCGAAAAAATTGTAAAGAAATCTGTTATTCAACGGATTTGAGTAGCCAAAGGGCGTTCTTCAGAAAAAAAGATGCCGACCATGCAGAATGGGGAAAGTCCATTTTTTTCAAAATTGCGTCCAAAATGGCTGCCAGACAAAGTGAAATTAAGGAAAAGGCGCCAGTACAGTACAGTCGAAAACCGTGATTTTTGAGTTTTCAAACAAAATGTGATTCATATATTTACTGTTTTGCTTAACAAACAAAAAAAACTGTGGTTAGCCAGTCCCCAGCACCAAGATGTGCGCCCAATATAGCTGTTAGGAAGCTTCAAAAATATGGAAAGATGGCTGTAAGACATAACAACATTCAGGAAGATGGCTCATACCAGTTGAACAATAGTGACAGACGTTTCAGGCATATATGAAATGTATACCCATATGTATATTCACTTATGGTATAAAATTGCAACACGACATTTCTTGATGTTAATAAGTTCGATAAAATACAACATGAAGGCCATAAATTCACACAAAGTGATATAAGTGAGAAGGTGGATCAGTCGGTAGAGCTCGGACCTAAGGTCAATAGATCATTTGATTGCGAGTTCGAATACTGTGAAAGCCGGAGGGGATTTTCCGCAGTGCTGTGAGACGAGGAAGTTCCTCGACAGGTCTCACGCTAACCACGTGTGAAAGTGGGAAAACCTACGAGGTAACAAAAGTGGGGGCGCGCTGCGTACGACCGTTGTCTGCCAGGGTTTGTAATAGGGTCGTCCCCCCCCCCCCCCCCTCCCCCCCCCCCCCCCCCCCCGCCTCGAAACGGTGCATGCTGGGGGTGCAGGCATGATCTTCATCAGGTGCCATGACCGGGGAAGTGAGTCGCTAGTTCTGTGGAGGAGCGCTGCCTTGATACATGACAATAAATCTTATCTTAATCTTCCTATTAAAACAAGTATCAAAGAACCCATATAACTTGTACCTGTTACGATCAAAGTGACTCCCTATTGCATCCATTCTCTCTGATAATTCTATTTTAATGCTAATAATAATAATAATAATAATAATAATAAGAAAATAATAATAATAATAATAATAATAATAATAATAATATTAATATTAATAATAATAATAATAATAATAATAAGACTTAATAATAATAATAATAATAATAATAAATAATAATATAATAGTGATAATGATAACCAGGACGTATATAGCGCTTTCACTGCGACAGCAGTCTCAAAGCGTCTCACAAATGTCTCCGTGGAGAGTCTAAGCGTTCGAAACGAGTGTGCCGAGTGAGAGAAAACAAACGTGCCCAAGTTGTTCCTATTATAGTGGCCTAGCTCCAGCCGCTCCTCCTGCATATGGCGCGTACTCCAATGCGTGCGATGAGCCTCATGGTGGCCTACTGACAGATTCGTCTGGGGACCCCCTTGGAGGGGGGGGGGGGGTTGATTTCGGGTCGTAAGGGAAGTGCGCCCTCAGTAAGTCTCACCCTCCCTATTGGTAGATAAATGCAATTTATGGGCCCCTAGACATATGCTGTTGCCACGTTCGATAAACAATAGCTGAAGAACGTCTACTGAACAAAAAAGGGGTGTTGTGTAAAAAATTATGGTCACATGGATTCGAGGCGGGGGTGAGGGTTCTGTCCCCTGAACTTCTCCGTGCTCCACTGGCCACGTGTACAGGACGAGGGACATGGCTGCCCCAGAGAAGAGAATAGGTAGGAGCGGAGTTGTGGAGAATCTCGGAAGCATACAAAGCAATTTTTAATTCAATTCGTGCAATGGCAGGCAGCCAGTGTATTCAGGTCAAAGCAGAGGGGTGATGTGATCATGTTTTTGTGTAAGTGTGATCATACGTGCATGAATGTCTGGGTCCGTTTTCGACGGTGCGTTTTATCCTGTGTATTTTGTCAGTGATGACACATCGAGTGACATGATCTTTTAAAGGCGTCAAAGTACCCCGAGGTCTTTAAAAGTCGTCGTTGTTCGACCGAGGGTGCCCCCACATGTGGTTGGACAGTAAGTTTCCGTGTTGGCCTTTGCGGAACCGGGACGGAACTGTATGACGTCGTCTTGAAGTCCGTTAGTAACAGACGATTGTCCGCCTTCCAATCTGATGTCGATCGATACACTTTCATCTGTGACTCTATGTACACTGCGAGTGAAATCCGCGAATAACGATGAGCGTCTAAGGCTTCCAGTACATCATTGCGCACTCGCAGGAGTGCAGTCTCTATAGGGTTATTACGCCGGTATACTGACTAAAAACTTCGACATGTATGATGAACGACTGAAATGAGCACCAATCTGGTTGAAGACAGTCCCTCCCAGGAACACATGTTTCAAGCAGGAGAGATTCAACCTGGCGATAGTTTATTGACGCAATGCCTTGTGGGTCCATTCCTGGCTCATTGAGCAATAAGTCGAACAACAGCATGTTTGTATCTACCAGGAACTGTTGCCGTGTCCAACGACACGTTGACAATATCTAACCAGGTCACCAACATGTTTACCTTCGTGGATAGGGGGGGGGGCTTGGAGAGCGAGTTCTCTTTTACTGAAGTGAATTCCGTAAAGCTGGGCGAGAGAGACTGGACAGCTGCACCTCGGGTGTTATAGGGAAGTTCCCGCGTACTTGGCGATCTTTTTTTCTTATCAAAGAAATCCTTATTTCTGTGTTTTGGCCCAGCGTCTGTATGATGTGGCAGAAAGAATGGGGCTCCCTTTTTTCACCTACGAGTTCGTCTCGATACGGTTACAGTGATACTCATTGTACGCTTGATTCACCTCGGGACACCACCTCAGAGTCTGGCACTGATTGAATCCATCAGGGAAATGCTGAGTAGCATTTCCCTGATCCCCTCTATGCAGTTACAACTTACACCTTCCATGTTACTGATTGGTGGTGAACTCTCAGGTCATGTTTTGATAGCTAGCATCTGTTGGTGGGAGTGGGTCTGGATAAATATTTCCTCTACTGCCTGTTTTCATGAATCTGGTGTGTCGCCCCCCCCTCCCAGAGTTTGGTTGCACACGTGACCTCATGACCGTTACATACACAACCAGCTTGTTTGATGCTGACAGCGGATGCCTCTGTGTCAGAAAAATGCTTGATCACAGACTCTGGGAGATCCACTTCTCGTATATAGCCTTTTTATATGGACTGTCTTGTTTGGACTTGCCATCACTTTCTCCGACAGATTCCTTTCAGTTTTTTTATTTTGGTGGTAAATTTCCAAGGAAAATTGTCGGCCATATTAGCCGCTATCGTGATTTTTGGCACATACTAGCAGCATGGGAAGTCGCGTATGTGCTCGCAATGATCGAAATATATATACAATATTTTGTTTGAAATTAAAAAA
The DNA here is from genome assembly GCA_026419785.1 of Sclerodactyla briareus. Classification (NCBI taxonomy): domain Eukaryota; kingdom Metazoa; phylum Echinodermata; class Holothuroidea; order Dendrochirotida; family Sclerodactylidae; genus Sclerodactyla; species Sclerodactyla briareus. The sequence continues at coordinate 265,818 of JAODTK010000189.1, read as the reverse complement.
CTTTTCCGACTGAGCAATGCATTTTTCTTCTATTTTTCTATTTTCTACGATTTCCCTTCCCATATCGCGGCCATTTTGCAACGCCATTCGGAAAACATTCAGGTTCTCCATCCTTTAACCGGCGGCATCTTTTTTCCAGTACATTCAGACACCATTACCAACAAATCAGTTGAAAATAGATTCTTTCCATTTTTTTCACAGATGGATCATGTAATTGGGTTACTATCATCGGGGGGATACGCATTGGATATGGAACTAAGATGTTTTCCTCCTCCTCGTTTGGGTAGGTGAAAACACACTACCCTCATTTTCCACCATAGACAAGTATGTTTTTGTGTGTGTGTGTATGTGGTTGTGTGTGTTGTGTGTGCGTGTGTGTGTGCGTGTGTGTATGTGTGTGTATTTGTGTTGTTCATACTTGGTATATGTGTTTTCCTCAAATAGTTACAATGGTAGCTAGTGGTTGAAGGTCCACTAATTCACAGCGATCGAATTCTTAAGACCTTGGAAGCCTTGTGAACAGGGGTAAGACTAGAGTTATATAGTATATGACGCTGAAATTTGATATCAGCTTTCTTATAGGGAGTACGAGAATCCCATTGCTGATTCCTTGGACGAAGTTCCAGTGGAATCGATGCAGTCATGACAGTTTGTGTGTGTGTCTCTTAGTGTGTGTGCCAAATGTGTAACGCCTAGCTTGTTGAGGCAATAACTCCGACCCCGCTTTGTTTGTGGGTTCCCCGTATTGATCTCTCTTGTTTTGCGGTCCGGTCGACGTGCAGTGGTGGGAGCCAGGATTCCCCGACGGGGGGTCCGAGTTCCCCGACGGGGGGGGGGGGCCAGTTCCCGACGGAGGTCACCACCCCCTAAGTCAAAACCTCCTTTTTTAAAAAAAATGTTTTCATTTTTTTGAACATTTTTCTTGAAGAAAAAAACGAAAAAATGAAAATACACATTGTCGAGAGCAATGTTTAACTTTCAATAGCTTCCCACTCAAATCAGACGCCCTTATTGGTAGAATAGGGTCAGGTTTGCCCAATAACTGCACAGGAAATACCTGGGCACTGCGTCGTGAAAGCACACCACTCTACACAGATAGGCAAAACCGTGATAGATGGCAGAAAGAGATCCTCCTCCCAAAACGTCAATTGTAACCCTTAATCTCTTGGCAGGGAATTTCGAAGGTATCAGGCGTGGTGTATCCTATCTAGATATTCCACGATGTTACAGTCTGTAGAAGATGATTAGGTGATCTTAGAACTCGAAGCGAGAACTTGGCATTACTATAAGAAGTTATGACGCTCGCGAATCGCGCCGAAAATTTTTCCAGCTTCATATAGGATTTTCACTATAAAGAATTTTGGAAATAATCTGGTCGGGCAAAACGCCCTCGTCGGGGTGTACTTTAGCGCACCACTCGGGCTCCCCGACGAGATGGGAAAAATTCCCCGACGGGGGGTCCGAGTTCCCCGACGGGGGGGGGGGCATGGCCTCCCCTGCCCCCCGCTGGCGCCACCCCTGGTCGACGGTGAACAAAAGACAACATCTGTCCATAATTTCGGGTCCGATTAGTCTGACATTTGTATAACCAAGCAAAAAGTTGGCCCGTGAAACTGCGAGAACCTGTCGATGTTTTGTTTGGTTTTTGTTTGGTTTTTGTTTTTTGATTAAATAATAGAGAAAATGTGAACAATTCAATTTTTGGCCATTTTTGGCTTGTTGACACGTTAACTCGTACCTCCCACTCGATGGAATAAGCTCATAGCTGGTATGTGAGTTCCCCATAATGCAGTGGATGATTTCTAATGTTTTTTAGTCCGTTCAAAGTGCATCTGAGGTCAACAATGGCGATTATGAAACCTGTTAATATTATCAGCCACTGAAAGAGCTGATCAACTTGGACACCCCGTTCTCCGTGTAAAACTAGTGGCTAATTATCGGCATCTAGGGTTTTGTCAGAACCGATTCGTCCCAGGACTAAATTTACCTGGGTCAATAATAAGAGGAGTAAAGTATTGGCTAAATACCTCATTAGATCATTTCTGCCATCGGGTCCACATTGCGTGGAAGAAACGCGCTAGAATATTTGGTGATGACCACTGGGGTCCCCATATCCTGTGACAGGGCCAGCATTGGATGCTGTGTTTGTAGGGACTCCTCTCTGTAAAGCCCCATTTTAGTATACTTATTGCGTTCTTACTATAATACATGATTTCATGTTACTGGGTGGAGAATAATGCCAATAAAAATTGTCACAATCTGTATGTATGGTATGTATGTATTATGTATGTATGTATGTATGTCTGTATGTCCTTATGTATGTATGTATGTTATGTATGTATGTCTGTATGGTAATGTCTGTATTATGTTGGATGTATTACTGTATTATGTAACGTAAGGGTTTCCCGCGTGACTGTTGATACTCCTATTTCTTAGGCTCCGTTTGAAGCTTAATTAGGCATGAATTTCCAGTGTACGATTCTCACAATACGGAATATTGAAGGGGCTATAGAGACCCTGGAAATCCTGACCAATTTTGGGGGGCGTTAATTGGAAAACCTATGCCCAAAGTAGATTTAATGCTGTTCAAACCAGGACGCAGAAGCTACTGTAAAACCCCTTCAAAAGTGTCCGATAAGTCGCTCCCAAAGGTGACTAGAGATGACTTGCGAAAAGCACGAATGAGTTACGCGATTATACTACCCTTAGAATCTTAACTACCTAAATCGTAGGCAAAATGAAATAGGTTCGGAAGATTCCATAGATATCTCTGGAGAAACGATCTCTTATAGGAAATATATGGTCTCGCAAAATGGGGGGGGGGGGGTCTGAAACGACTTCACATCAAACATCTCGTTCCCCAAACATCTACGCAGAGGAAACGTCTTGAACTTGGCTCCGAGTCTACCATACTCGGCGGTCATCAGGCAGTCAGTGGTGTAAGAGAACTGCCGTAAGTTACTTGCAAGTTTTCATTGGCCTGGGTATCAAATAGACATAAAGTGCTACTCCCGTAGCTGTGGCATACGTCGGAAAACCATCCACGGAGTTAGGATAGGGAGAGTTCTTCTAGGTACTATGCCCTTGATAGAAAACCCTTCCCACAGGTGGCCATTGTTTTGGTGGGACTGATAAGTCCCAAGACTAAGCGAAGCCACATGTACATCCTTACGATTGTAGACTACGCTACACGATACACACAGTAGCCTAACCCCCCCCCCCCCCCCCCCCCCCCCTCCCCCTTCAATACTGAGACCGCATATACAGCAGAGGTTTTATTCCAGTGTTGTATACAAAAGAGGAACTAGTAATCGAGCTTCCCACAATAACCTATTCTAGTAAATACGACCGTGGCTACCCCAGTGTGGTCACCCTAATGAAGTCAGATTTACTGTGTAAATGTACTATATATATAAGATTTTACTACATGGCCCTTAGTCTTTAATTGGCCTATGTCATACGGAGTATTATAATACTGCTTGTATTGCACCGTTTCGTGGCTGAAGTCCTGTATGTGCTAGAGGAACCTGGAGCCCCCCTCATAATACCCTCCTATGGACCACTGACCTGAATCTGACAATCTCTGGCTTATGCACTTCTATATTATGTCTTTCGCACTTTCACAAAAGCACAACAACTGACTGGAAGTGGACGGGGAAGGGGGGGGGGGGTTAAGGCAGTCAACGAAAACGGTTTTTGTGAGCGGAGAGAAACAGGTATGGACGGACTTCTCGAAAGGTGTGGGTCAGGACCTACCTATACCTGCGTAATTGTTGCGCACTAGGTCTTTCATATGCAAGATGGTACCGTATCCACTCTTTTTGAGAGAAACCCGAGGGCGCAACCATAGGGGTCCTTACTGCTTTAGACCCACCCACTTGCTTTGGAATCCCACCTCCAATGGGCAGTTACAATCTTTGGGAAACTTTAGTGATAAGCCATCGCATCAAACATCGGTGGGCACTGAACGGCGTTATTTCCAATTCCTCCCTAAAAATACCAACTCTCCCGTGGGAAAATATATTCCTATACATTGTGATATCATCGGAATAGGGTACTTATGGCTGCATGACTCTCCCTGATCCACATGAATGATGTGTTGAACGTGATCGAAACAAGGGCATAAACCCTGAAGTATTGGTAAGGTATAAGTGGAGGGTTCCAGCGAGTGGGTTTATTACATTTCAAGTCCAATGACTAAGGTACTTCTTGCTGGTTCAAGGGTGCTAAAAGTGTTTTTTTTAGAGGAACACAGTTTAACTGAGAAAGGCAAGAATACAGTTTGACGTTACCCACGCCAAGGGAAAACCACTTGTCGACAGTTGAGAGAGGCTACCCCAAAGCTTTTGGTTGGGTTGAATGTAGGTCATAACGTCAAAAAAAGAAATGTCTAGTGACCTGAATGAATTTTTTTTTCCAGTGAAGTGACTTGCGTTTGAGATTCAATTCGAATGACTCGCCTGGAGTCAATGACTTGAGTCGCTATGAGTGACTGAGTGACTCGTATGCAGCTCTGTTTGATTGGCCAACAGTCAGGTCAGGCCAGTTGTGTGTGTCTAGTGGCAACTGGTCAACAGCAGTATGAATATTTGCATGACATCACAACGGAAACCAGAATGATAGGCATTCACCCTCGCGATGAAACAATGAACCTACTGGGGTGTGCAATTTTGTCACTATCGGTTTTCAAGTTCCATTTGACTACTTGATTTGAAACAGTGGTGCTCAGTGAAAAATGTGTGTGGTGGAAGGAATCCGCCCCTCCCCCCCCCCCCCCCCAAAAAAAACACCACACACACACTACTGCGAGTAAGAAACCCAGGCCTTTTCATTCTTCAACAACATCATTCTTCATTTTAGAATAATGAGTGGATGCCTATTTTAGGAGGGAAAACATAGCTTATATTGCACCACATCACATTTAAGGTCACACGAAAATGCCCCGAACCCCCTGTTACGGCAATTATAGACGATGGTCGGAGGAGTGAAAAGGCCATGAAGGAAAAGCAGGAATAGTAAGGTCTGTCTCACCTCGGTTTGAACTCCTCTGAAACCATGCACATTAATTTTGTGACCCCACCTGTAGATTCACAGTGACCTGCAAGTTTCCAACCTATAATATGCTTGTCTGAGGATGGGTGTCAAGAACAGTCCTATGAAGACGGTCTAATCACGTCCCTTGAAGTCCCGTCTGTCGGAAGTGAAATGTCTGGTGTAACCCCTTGCTTTACGGAACATCATTTTGCTACGTAGAATATATGGGGTATTTTAAGTGTCTCCGCTAACTTCCCCTACGAGGGCGCCCTTTCTGAGTTAGGACTTCGAGGTTATAACGGTTCTGAAGGGAGAGGACGTGTTGTGGATAAAAGGTAGCGCATCGCTTTTAAATTGCTATTACAGGGGGTTTAGGCTACTTATGGCGCAGATGGCATTTACCACTAACCTGTGCAGACGTGACACAGAAGGTAAAGAGGTGGAGGGTTCGGAACCGTCCAGATCAGCGAAGAAACGCTCTAAGCAAAGGCAACCGTCCGCAAGAGATTTTGGTGGGTTAATGGGAAACGAACAAAGTGAGTTGGTTCGTAAACATGGTTGTTAATGTGGGGAGAAAAGACCCCCAGTGAAAACAGATGTCGGTTCAGTACATTGTGCAGCAAGGCATGATAATTTTCACTGCTGCCGTCTTCAGTCTCTTCATTGGACGTCAGTGAATCAGGTTGGCATTGTGCTGCCCCCAAGAAGATGAGCCCGACTGAATTTACACTTATTTCTATTCATTTGTTAAGATATTTTTATGAGATTGACGATCCAATGCAATAGTGTATTGTGAACTGCGTGCGCATGATCTCGTTAATGTCTGGATTAACTACTGGCTGATTCCATTACCCCGCACAGTGGCGTAGCCAAGGATTTTTTCGAGCACGGGGGGGGGGGGGGATTCACAAACGTAGCTATGTTACTGGCAAGGACGGCGCCATGATTCTCCCTACGTGGGGAGGGAAGAGACAAGTTTCCAGACCGGTGACACACAGCGAGTTCACCGCGCCCAGTGGCGTTGCCATTGGGTAAGCACTTCGCCCTGACTGGAAGAGCTCGCTTAGAGCCTGCCTCCTACCCTATACATCCTAATTTACATACCATTCTCATGTTTTTCTTTTAGCGAGTTCACCGCGCCCAGTGGCGTTGCCATTGGGTAAGCACTTTCGCCCTGATTAAAAGAGCTCGCTTAGAGCCTGCCTCGCCCTACCCTCTACATCCTAATTTACATTTCCACATTCTCATGTTTTTCTTTTTAGTTTTTCTTTCGTTTTCTTCCTTCGGTTTCTTCTTCTTCGTGCTTGGCTCCCCGACGATCCTCCAAGCTGGCCTGTTGTTTCCTGATTAGGGTTGTTCAATGGAGGGGGGGGGGGGGGAAGGGGGGGGGAAGGGGGGGGGGGGGCTCATGGACACTGGTTATTAAGGATGGCAGAGTAGTCCGCGTTTTTCCAGGAGTGTCACAGCGCCACCCTTGCCAGCAGGGCGAATGGTGATGTTGTTCCTCTTCATCTCCCTGATCGCCCGTTGTTTCCCACGAGTGATGTTGTGGGGGTGTATCTGCGGTTGAAGCTTCCTTTAGAAAATTGTCCAGGTGTGTTCTAGATTAGGCGTGTGAAGTTGTCGATGAAGGCGTTTCGTCCATCTGCCGGTGTCCAACATCTGCCTCCAGTAGGCTACAAGCAAGGTGCGGTGACTCCAAATATGATGCAGTGGTGTCAAAGAGGATACAAACGAATATATAAAATTATGTTAAGACTTTCGGTACCAAATATTCATCCTGTCTGATTAGGAAATCACTACTCTCATGTGGAAGTCAATGGACAGAACATTAAAGTCCAATAGTCCGCAGCGCATGTGCAGCGCATGTGCAGCGCAGGACCGTCCATAGAATGTCGCCATCAACTCAACCGAGGGACCCGAGCTCACCCGACCAATACCTTCAAGCGTACGCTGAATGAACTTTGTAAATCCATGTCACCTGCTAATGTACATCTTGTACTAGAAAACTCCCGTGGTAAAATCTGGTCTAAACTTCAAATAGTCAGAATACTTTCTTACGACTTAAGTTTCCTGTGGCCTTGCTTCTCATTTGTAACATAACGAAAAATTCTCCCCCTCTTCTACTATGGTAGCATCCTGCTCCTTAAAATTCCTGTCACAAATGAACTCGCTCTTAAAAGACTCCACACTATGGCATATAGGATTGTTCTTAAAATCCCCTCCTACATTTCTACTGATACAGTCCTAAATTCAGCAAACACAACTCCCTTTTTGACAACATTAACGGAATTCTCTCTAAACTTTCTTCGTGACACTCTCCTCAGTGACCCCTTGATTCAAACCCTCAAATTCAAGTTTGACCGCCTTTCACCCAAATCCTTCTACCCCCACTTCGGCTAAATTATTTCCCGAAATTTTGTACCCCGCCCCTCAGTAATCCAGCCATGGTCCTTTCTTCTGTCAGATTTTGCGTAGCGCCCCCTAATTTTGATAGTTTCATAAGCTCCCAACTCCTCTCACTTTTAAAGTGATATTCACTTTTCTCACCCCCCGTATTCCAGTTGGGGACGCACATAGACATTATAAGCAGCTTCTTTGACATGCTTGGGACAGCCTTGAAAAATTTCTAGAAAGAAAGTCTTTGGCTGTCATGTAGTCAATATGCGAGGTCCAGGATAGCTTAGAGTCCATGATAACACCGAGGTAAGGGTGGGACTTGACGGGGTCAAGAGAGTGGCCTGAGAGACGATAGGTAATTTTGTGGGGCTTTGTTTTAAGGGTGGTGGTAAGAACAAAGCATTTCGAAGAGTTGAAACACATATACCAGTCTTTAGACCACTTGTCCAGGGAGTCCAAGTCAGCCTGTAAGGGAGTCAATTTGTCTGTAAAGAAAGGCGTCGTCAGCAAAAAGACGAACCTTAGAGGACACACAGTCGGGGAGATCGTTAATATAACAAAGGAAGAATTGCGGGCCTAACACAGTGCCCTGGGGAACCCCAGACAGGACAGTGCTATAAGAGGAAGTTTTGACATCAATTAGTGTTCTTTGGGAGGCGGTTTGTAAGAAAAAGATTTTGCCCACTTGAGATGATTTCCCCTGAGGCCATAGAAATTTAATTTGTAGATGAGTGATTATGTGAGACTTTATCGAAAGCCTTAGAGAAGTCCAGTAGGATCCCATCCACCTGAGAGCGATTAATGATAGAGTTGGCTAGATCGTTAGAGGTGAGGGAGCAGTTGGCACGGTAGATCTCTTCCTTTACGAAGCTGCTCCCTATGTGCTCCCCAACTTCCACGCTGTTAATCATTTCTTCTTCAGTTGTCAAAATTAAGTCCAGAACATTATCATTCCTCGTTGGTTCTAGTATATGCTGGTGCGATAATTTATCCTGCACCAATTGCAAAAAACTGCTTGACTTTATGTTCACTGGTCAGGCTGTCCCAGTCTATGTCTGGATAGTTGAAATCTCCAACTAACACCAGTCTTTCCTGTTGCCGTAGTTGAATTCTCTGCATGGTATCCATAACTACGTCCTCTTCTTCACGTTTGGGATTTGGTTTCCGATACATCACTCCAAGAGTACTACTTCATCCTGCACCTTTATCTCACACCACAACTGTTCCTCGTACTGTCCTATCTCGTTAATTCCACACATTCACACTGTCCCGTGTATCTAGCAACCCCTCCCCCATTTTTGTTTTGGTCTGTCACTCTGTAGCAATTGGAAGCGCGGCTAACTCTGTTTCGCCCGCTGTGATGTTGGTGTTAACAAAGTTTCTGTCCCAATATTATATCTGCGGTTAAACCACACCATAAGCATTCTAACAAATACCTTTTCTGGACTAGACTCCTGGCATTAAATATAACCTATCAGATCATCTCTTCTGTTCACGACAAATCCCTTTCTGCAACGTTATTTACACTATTTACACGCCCTTTCGTTTTCTACCATCTCTCGCTGTCTTGTTCTCCGGCTGTTGGCCCACCTCCACTATTGTTATGAGGCGACCCCTTGCTTATCGGTAGTTTTTTTCACCAAACACCACGCTCGATCCTTGCTCTCATTTCATATCTCAAGCCTTTGGTACTCCTGTCGCTGTTTGAACGCCAAGTCTGGCTGGACGTATGTAACATCTTCATACTGCTCACTGTGCCTCAAATCTTCCGCCATTTCCTCACCCATACCTTCGCTTTCTCTTTAATTAGCCGCCACACTTATGAAACGCCTACTCCGCATTTTTGGTACAACTTGTTCAAATGTACACCTCTGGACGGTTGAGCTCCTGAAAAAGCTGAACCCCGTTTTCCTTGGGTGTCCTCCCAATTACTCTCCTCTGATGCCTACTAAATTACTGATCACTCCCCGGTTTTTCCTTTTTTTTTCTCTTCATTCATCTCTCCCACTTCTTCTCTAAATTCTTTCGGTATTCTTGGTCCGTTTCTTTATTCTCTCTTCTATTATTTCTTCAAAACTCCTTCTCTGTTTCCTCTTGTCTCAGTCTTCAACTTTGTGACTTCATTCTCTGTTGTATCATCTTTCTTCTCAATTTCCCTGATTTTCCCCTCCATCTTTTCTTGCTTGATTTTCATTTGAGTCAGATCAGCTACAACTTGAGCGGCATTTTTTCGGCATATTTTCATGCCATGGTATCTCTTGAGTCCCGCTAGCCAAATCTATCGATTTGCCCTTACAAGTTCTGTCGAGATACCACCACATTTTTGGTGAAACCAGGTCTTGCAATTGTCGCATTGCCTGCTTTGTCTGCGCCTCCCCTATTTTTGTCGTCACTTCCCCATTCTGTCTCAACCTCCTTCCTCGTCTACTTGTGACGCGTTTCCGTGTTTCTCGGCCTTTGGCCTTTGTTGACTTGTCATCGTTCCTCACAATAATCAGTTAAGCTGGGCCATGAGTATGTATGGCTTCTGTACAAATGGTGCTCACTAAAACAATGCAATTCCTGCAGCCTAACATGCACTGAAGTAAATGACTACTGTTAGGCTTGATTAACTGAACGTTTAGGCTACTGTACAAAAGTATAGATATAGGCTAGGCTGGTATTGCAGAACTACTACCTGTATGAGTTGATACATTAGGCTGATACTGACTGTTAGGGCTACTTACTGTATAAAAGACTCTACCCCCTGCAACTACTACCTTCTCTCTATACAGTATGGAGATAGGGTGATAGTTTTCTTTCTACGTTAGTTTTTGGGCCCTTCTTGTGGATTGTGTGACATTTGCCTTTTGCATATTTCAGGGAAAATTCCAGTGTTCAATGACTGTTGGAATAGGGAGACAAAAACCGGGGTAATTTCCCTCCTTGCGATTGTTTTTAAAAGTCCTACGGAATACGATCAGGCCAAGTAGCTTCTTGCTCTGATGTTGGAAAGGAGTTGGTAAACTCCGTTCGAGGTAACAGTGAATACCAGACTATAGGATGGGGGGGGGGGGGGCTTTGCCAGGAATGGGGATGATCACTGACAGGACATAAAGACGGAGTGAAATAGGCTTTTCATTAAGCTAGCTTTGGCTTTGGCAACGATGAATGGTGTTGCCCTGTTGTTTAAGAGGGGAGTGCCACATTGGTCCTTTCTCTGACTTGACAAATTTTGAACAGGTTTTTCTTATTTTCCATGTCGGAGCCTTGATTGTTCAAAAGAGGTTATTTATGTACTTCCAGTAGGAATCCTTGATCAAGTTGTCAACAAGTTGGCAAAAGCGAGTATACTGCGGGTTGTCGCTTGGCCTGTTACCATTCTTAAGTAAGAGTCAAAAAGCCGACGACGTTTGCAAAATTGTCTTTGAGAAATCGGTTGATCCAGGGGAACCTATATTTACCAGAGATGTTCTTGGATGGGATGAATGAATTTGAGCTTCCAGGAGGAAGGATTGAATGTCTAGAGAATTTTTTTTGTCACAACCAGAGAGGGATTTAGTGAAATAGGCCTGGCAAAATTTGTAGTACCAGTTTCAGACCCTTGAAGGTCGGCTTGCTCCATATAAAAACTTTTCTTGGGGGTTTTTCCTGTTAGTAGGATGGAGCCGATGAGTAGTGAGATGATCTGTTGATCATTAACATAACTAATCCCAGGGACAATGTTGATGTTGGATATAGAGTCAGGTTGTTATGATGATGAGGTCAAGGATTGCATCGCCCCTAGTGGGCAAGGTGACCAGCTGTCCCAATGCAAAAATCGGCAGTAAATCTCGAGCGTTTCTACAGGACTCGAGTAGGGAGGTCCAGTTTACCTCCCGACTCAAGTGGAATCACCCACATCCCGCCAGTTAATTGGGGTTTCTGACCATCTTTCTGTGAATATTGTCAAGCTCTGCCTGAGGATTTCCAATTCGAGGCAGGGGAACTCGTCGCGCCTGTAGTAAACTCACCGCAGCTTAACGACCTATTGTGGGGCAGAAAAATTTGGTGCCCATTTTATTCATTCGCAGTCCGAGTCGGGCGTAATTTCAGTGGCTTGGATAGAGTCCCTAAAGGCTCCGAGAACACCACCACCCCCTCGAGTCCGGTCTTTCCCTGATCTACAGTAGTCAGGAGGGAGATTCCTGGTCGTGATGCTGCTGCATAATTTGGTTTCGCAACCGAAAACAATATCGGGGGCAAAGTTACTTCTCAAAACGTGTAAAGTCTCGCCCACGCTTGTCACGGGGACGAGGCTGTTAAAGTTAACAACATCAGACAGTGATTCATTTCCTTTTAGAGGGGATTACCTTTGGACCTAGGTCTGCGTCTATCGTGAGGTCCTTGGGAGGTATGGTTGGAAGGACTGTTTCCGTTCATGAAAGATGGAGTAAGGGTAGGGTTTCCATCAGTGGGAAGCGCGTCAAGTAAGTCGAAGGATTTGGTCCGGTCCATGATTGGTTGAAGTAAGGGGGGGGTTATGTTTGGGGCAGTCACAAAGGTGACAACCCAGCAAAACGCTCGTTGAGATCATGTGGGCCATCGTAGGAGGGTCTCATTCATTCAGAGCCGGCAAGATGGTAAAAATTGCCTGCCATGAGCACAAGCGCCACATTTGTCAGACCAAGACAGTTTTTCCCTCACAGGTGCCACCAATGGCCAGGTTTCAGGGCCAGGATTGGATTCGACATTACCATGTTGGGTAAACACCTTCCTTACTGTCAGAACAGTAAGAGGGGAGTATTGACTAAAGTCTCTAAATTGAGGGGGTGCTACGAAATGTCGGACTTACCCGTTAGACCTAAGCCGGGAAGGCATGTGATACATGGGCAGAGATTCAACAAGGCCAGAATCCTATGAGGTAAACCGAAATTGCAGTGTGACCCCATTTTTGTTTGGGAGATATATGGTAGTGAGAATACAGTAGCTCAGAAGAGGTAGAGAGCTATGTATAACCTATGCCTGCCGTGCAAGACGCCTTACGAGTACGCCTGCCCTAAGGGCCTGTGTGTTAGGCTACAAACACGTGGAAGGCCTAGCTAAAATGGCGACCACACAATTAACTACTCACGACCCCGAAAAACAGCAAAGCCGAAAGGGAGGGGATTTGAACACCACAAGTGTAAAATGGGCAGAATAAACGAGTTGGCCACTGAGAAATAATAACTGTAAGAGGAAGGATTTCCAAGCTGTAAAACAGAGTAAAACTGTAACGAAATCCAGGAGCGGAAGGACGCACGTCTGTCTCCGACGGCGGCTGCACACCAACTCAGTTAAATAGGCCACCCCCTGTCCAAATGGCTATAGCAAACAGGTTGAAATAACTTGATAGCTCCAGAAAAAAATTACGATGGCCAAAAGCAAGGTCAACAACAACAAAATATTGGCACCAGGCCCCCCCCCCCTCTCAGTGAGCAACGTGTCAAGTGACCCACACCCTGCCTGTAGAGCCCTTGGGCTCGAACCGGCATATACACTTATTCAAGACGAATCCTTATGAGGAATATACTGGGGGAGCCAAGTAGCGCCTCAGTGACTGACAGGAGATAATCCTTAACAGGATTATATTAATGAAGGCCACTTTGCGCCCTGTGACTGACCGTAGGCAAAATATAAGGGGGTTCCGAGTGTTACCATTATTTCTTTTTTGATGGTAGGGGTCGTTTTCCGAATGTTCATACCAAAAAGGTTAGAGTCGTTTGTCAGGTGCAAATTCCCAGTATTTCTTTCTTTCGCTTTTGCGGGATTTATTGGACCAATTTGGGTCATGCTCGATGCCAATCACTCTCAGGATTTCAATGGAGTGACCGACCATGTTGAAATGCTAGCAACCGGCTGCTCAATTTTTTGGTCTTGGTGGCTGACCGGTGTTTGTTCGATCATTCGCTCCGTCAGGGGTTTTTTTTTGTTTTCCCCCCGATGTACTGAACTCTGTAGAGGTTACAGTAAATTAGGTAGACCAGGTTCTTCGAGAACGCAATCAATATCCTGTTGAATTGGAAATATGCGGGATGTCTGTAAACTTTTGAAAGTTGTGCGATCGACGAGTTTGCACGTTTAGCAGTTGGATGGGCAGGGCTGGCTGCCGCCGATGTCTGTTCGCGGCTCGGCTTGCTCCGAAAATTTGGCATTTACTAGAATGTCACGTAGATTCCAAGGACTGCTGCAGCCACAACTCAGGGGGTTCCGGGAACACGGGAATTTAGGCGTTCCTGCCTTTGAAGGATGGGCAAATGCTTGTGAATGGTGTCTAATGGTGGGAGGGCAGGACGGTATTCACAGACAAGTGGCACTCTGGAGTTGGATTGACGAGTTTGTACGTCAGAGTTTCAATTCGCGGAGTCTTTCTAGCCTTTTCAATGGCCTTTACAATGAACCCGGAAATACTGCCTCTTTTGGAGATGTTTGAAAGTCCGTTGGCACGAGACGCGGAATCAGCATCAGAGGAGGAAATGCGTTTCAGACGAATAACTTGACTGTAGGGAATATTCTTCGTGCAGTGGGGTGGGTGACAACTGCTAAGGAGTAGGAAATTGTGCTTGTTCGTTGGTTTTGTGAACAAGTTCGTTTTTGAGTGACCCGTCACAGTGGTGTCAAGGAAGCGGACACTGTCGTTTGGAAATTTTGCAGTGAGATTGATGGATGGTGTAATGCGTTGATTTGTTCGATGAACAAGGTAAGTTTTTCTTCTCCGTGGGTCCATATCATGAAGATGTCATCAATAAAACGGAGCCACACAAGTGGCCGTAGGGCCTGGTCAGAAAGGAATATTCTCTTCAAGTTTTCCCATGAAGAGGTTGGCGAAAGAATGGCCATTTTAGTGTCCCGTTGCCGTGCCTGAATAATCAGGTAAATGTTGAGCACCAAAACACAAATTGTTGCAAGTTAGGAGGAGGTGCATTAGTTCCGCAAGATCACCAAAAGATTGATTGTAAATTCGTCAAACAAACGATTCTCTGTGACAAATAGAAGGCACCAATTTTACGGCTAATTTTCCAAATAATGAAGCTGACATAGTTTCCTATACAATTCATTCTGTAAATAATTGATAGGCCTACTCGGTGATTTTTTTTAAAGTGCTCCGCGGTCGAGCTGTTAGTAGAGTACCCTGATGTAATATGTTTTTGCGCCTCAACCACCAGATCACTAAAGATCTGGCAGAACGAAATTGCGTGGAAGAGGGTGGGGCTTAACTGAATGTGACCCGTTCATCTGAAGGGTTTTCAGTCTGAAGGAACGCTATTCAATTGTTTTGTTAGTTCCGCCAGGGAGCCCGAGTGACTTCATCTAAAATGCGCCGACACAATCCATAGCTATATGTTATCCTCGATGAGAAAAAAAATACACTTCATTGTAATCAGGGGCTGATACCACCCATTCCACAAACTCCTACTCCTCCCTCGAAATCCCTGCCTAAGAATTGGAAAAAAGAACTAAAAATACTTCCCCCCCTCCTCGTTGCGCAGCTGCATATCTGCAAACTCGTATGACTCCAACACTGAATTGCCAATTTCTTTCAACAGATTTTGTTCATGTTATTGATGTTAAACATTGGCACTTAGACAAGTTTGTCCTCCCTAAGGCTACCATTCTATTCTGTAGTTTTTTGCATGTTGGCCGAGCAGACTGTATTCTGTATTCGCTACGAGTTTTTTCGTAACGAACGATGATGAAATTGACCCCTCATCACCTATCGTATACTGTAGGCTCCAGTCCGTTCTTTTCTCGGTAATTTCGTCGTGGCGCGTTCTATTCGCTGCAAAATACCACGGAGAACACGTTCAGCATTCGTTGCGTCCCCAAAGGAACGATGGATGTATAAACTTTTTTCGCGCCAGGATGCCTCCACGACCTCACATCGGGTACATGACACCTATGTCCATAGAATAGGCTTGGAAAACCACTCCAGTTAGAAAACCGTGCCACTGCAATCAGTGTTCACCTGACGGTAAATTGATAACAGCATTACAGAGCTCCCTATTTTTGTGCGCAGGAACAATATAATCAGATCGATAATACGACTCGATCAAGGGCGCAAACCACTGTCTGAAAGTTGGGGGGGGGGGTTTTTGGTAATTTTGGGCTAATTGCATGGGGAAAGTTGTTATGTATGGAGGCCTTCCCAAAAGTTGGAGAATCATTACCCCCCGGATCCCCCTAGTGGCTGCGCCCTTGAACTCGATTGCTTCTGGCAAGGAGGTAATCGAGGCTAAAATACAAATTTACGGAGCGAAGGAAAAGCTAATTAACCCGAGGCTTCAATGAAGAGAGTATAACAGCCGAGTAAGACTTTAACATTTTAAATCACACGAGGACTCACTCTAAATCTTCACAACCTTTCTGTCGGAATTCACTATGTGTTTTCAATTGGCAGCCGCAGGAATAGAGGCGGCCAGTACAAGCGAAGTCGGGCTTGCGAAATACAGGACCGACCCTCTGGTCTAAGTTCCCATATGTAATTGGGATGCACTGTCAGTTAATTTCCCTATTGAAATTGGGTCCGATCCTGGAAAATTGCTATACATTGTTGCGAAGCAGTAGAGTCCTAACCACTCCAACAATATGCATTTTATGTTCTATTTTGATCGGATATTCAGCTACTTACTAGGGGAATTTCCTATCTAACATGGTACTCTTCGACCCATTTTTCGGAAGAAATTCGACGATCACACTGAGGGCCTACTTTTAGAGTCCCATGTATTTCCTTACAAGTGGACCAATTCCTCCTGCAATCTCCGGCGTTTGTAACTCCTCAAAACCTTATTTCAGATACACGTAAGTGTATCCGCATGTCTCCCCCAACAAAGCAAGATTTCATCCCCTAATTTATAAACGAATCAAATTTAGAGGATCGTTTTTTCGGCATATGAATTTTGAAACTGATGGGTTTGGCACATTCGGGCGTTTCATACATTCCTCCTCTACTGTGCTGAAGTCGACGACTAACTTCCACAACCTACTCGATCTGCTGGCCGACTTTCGCGAAATTATCGAGATTTTAAACAAAACCGTCACCGGGCCCGAGACGGGTTTCCAGTCTTTCTTTTTCGTCTGCCTGAGGCGGGCACCGACAGCATAAACTCGAGACGATTGTAGTTTTCATTCCGTCAAGCAATTTGACCACCAAGACTACGTTTATGTACGTTACATATTTACTAATTGCATTTATTTAAGGGCTAAACTGCATAGATATAGATTCTCTTAATCGTTTGGATAATTCTTGATTTGTCGGGTGTAGAATAGGAATAACTAGGCCTACAGCCGTCGACTTTTACTGGTGAATAAACGGTCGAGACTCTGAATTTAGGTATGATGGGGGGTCCCAAATTCGTTTCCTTTATTACATTTGCGAACCAGCCGTGTATTGAATGCATAGAACGAACTCCACAAATTGTGTCCTGGTTATTTTGCGCATATTTTAATTTCAGTCTTATAAACCGGCGGAACACAGTTACAGAGTTTTTGTCCTCCAGCTGGGAAGTTGGCGGGCATGTCCAGATACGCGTAAAACTCGCGTAGGGTCCAATTCCGTTTACCAATAAAACTATGGCACTATTCTCTTATAAACCTAATCTGAATTATAATAGCCTGGGCTCTATAAGTTAATAGGAGTCAAGACTTCGGCTTCTCACATGGACACAACCAAGTTGTCCCCAATACTATAGGAACTCAATAAATATGCATGCGATTGCCCTTAACAAATGGAATTAGGTCAAACTTTAACGTGATTCTTCCTGCCCGTCACAGTGAATGAAGCGTGTAGTCCGCGTCGTTCAAAAAGATTCCATTGCGTATTGTATTGTTAGCTCATCAGTGCGTATTAGTTACAAAACACCGCAAATCTAGGATCCGGTTACGTGAAAAATGCTTGGTAACGGGGAATTCGGTCCCACTAACGAAGTTTGGGACCCTTCCCTATAAATGACGAACGAGGCGCAGCCGAGTTCGTTATTAAGCTAAATTCACAGTCGAGACTGTTTATGAAACTGTAAAAGTCGACCTGCTGTAGTATTCCTATTCTGCAACCCGCAAATCAAGGAATTATCCCCCAAACGATTAGTAGGAGTTTTATCTTAATGATAAATTATCTCCTAGCTCTACTATCTTGTATCTCTAAACAGTAAATAAGAAGGCTTGGTAATATTGATTGGTTCAATCGAAGTTAAATTGCATTGCGTACCATACACAAAAGATTGGCAGTGCGTGCTGTGCGTATTCCACGGAGACGCAATACAAACCACGCGTGCAAACCGGAGGAGTTTGCGCTGTGTGAACATGGCGTTCTCCAGTGCAACATGAGCGACACGTGTTTCGCTAGTTTGTATTCCGTTGAGGCACTACGCCCTCTGAAGAGCGCCTATACTGAACGCCGGATCTGCCGCGTATAAATGCAAACGTAAACTTCAAAGGTCACGCAACCTTACATGCGCGTTTCAAAAAGTTACGGCGTTAACTTAAAACTCAGCAAATCGAGCAAGTATTCGATGTTGTGTTACTCTGAACAGCTACTGTTATTCAAAAAAGAATAGTCCGCTAAGTGATGGCCGCCTCCGCCCGCCAATCAGAATCCTTGTATTGCAATAACGGATGGCTGGGATTGTGCAAACGCATCTAGGCCTAGGCCATAGTAAATCAGCATACCAAATTGATTTATTAGGCCTAAAGCCGCGTTTCCATGCACGCGGGCGGGCGGGCGTCTAAAATGCTCTATCGTGATTGTCATGGAGCCGTTTCCATGCAACCCGGAAGGCGGGGGGGCGGGCGGGGGGCAGGCGGCGTTTTCTCGAATCGTAATGTAGACGATTTTTCGCCCGCCGCGTGTCCGCGTGGTATTCGCAATCAATTCCCGGGGATTTCCCTGAATCTTACCGGCTTGAAGACGGATAATGGAGCGTAGAGGACAATTTTAGGTTTGAATAATGTTCCAAACAAATTCATAACTGTTTAACAAGGGAGAGATTTATACAGATTGTGTCTAAATTCAACGGCAGACACCTATGTGAACACATATTTACATGTTGAAACTGATGATATGTCAAGTTTGGCTAATAAATTCTACAAAACATGTCAATTGTGAAGTTTTAATGGTGGGCCGTAATCGTTGACATTCAGAACAATGGTTTTCAGAAAAAATAAACACTGGTGATTAGGTTTAAACAATAGTAAGCGTCCGGTGTTTGACAACAACGACAACAACGCGACAACCAACAAACAACGACGGACAACAACAACACGAAAATGACATCGACAACGACAACAATAACAATAATAACAATAATAATAATAACAATAATAAAATAGTAGGCTACATCGGTTTATATAGCGCATATAAACACTTAAAAGTGAGAAGAGTGCGTGACTCAAGAAAACCCCGCTGCCCGCCCGCGTGCAATGGAAACGAGTTCTTCCAAAACGCCCGCACGCCCGCCGGCCCGCGTTTGCATGGAAAACAAAAAGCAGCTTACACGTTTCAAATACACTTACATGTAGGGGGGGGGCCTACCAAGTTCGTCCTCAAGTCATGCTTTGTGCAAAATAATAGTGTTTCTACTTCGTCACACGGTGCCTAATCATAAACTAACAGTTATTTGAGTAGTAGTTACAGGCTTACGGCCCAAGTAGGACCTCGAACTGGAATGCTGAGTCAAATGCATTTGGACTCAATTCCCCAAAGCGGAAACCACTGGCCACAATAATGGGCACCTGAAGAGGGACATGAGGGGGGGGGGGGGGGGGGGGGGTGGACCGTTGGGGGGTTTGGATTCAAACCATGATTGTTACTGCATATTTTGTAGATGCAGTCACAAAATCCGTCGTCCGAAAATTGATGTTCTAAACAAGGTATATATCCTTCATTCTTATGGTCTGTCATGTCATGTCGTTGGGGGAACTGTTGAAGTAACAATCACCTCCCCACCCCAAACATAGATGGTGAAAATGTATTCAAGAAGGCAGTAGAATCTAGTTACGTCAATACTGTAGTCTTTTCTGCACACCAACTATCTTCCATCAAATGTCCTGTGGGGGCACATTCATTGCATTGGAGTATGTATAATGATGAAGGCAATGTGCAAAACTCACTTCATAGGGGCATTTGGTTAGCAGGCAATGGGAGCGAGCCAGGAGGAAAATATGATATTCCACTCATTTGTGAGTTGTATCGCCAAAATCTGGATATTCTGTTCTTGGCATTCAACTTCACATAAAAATGCCAGAAACTCTGATTGGAATCCGAATTTTTCCGACTCAAATGATTAATTGAGCCGTTTTTGCGAGATCGCCGCGAACGCCAGCCCACCGTGATAACAGTGGAGGTTATTATTATTGCTTGATTATTTTCACAGTTTTTCATTCTCCATGACATCAAGTTCCTCTGTTGTACCCAAGCTGGCAGTGGTCTATTGAATATTGATACATGGTGACTGAAGGCTATGTACAGTCAATGCATGCATTGCACTCACTGCTAATATATTTTATCCTCCTAAAATATTATTTCACTGAGCGACTCGTGATAATGATTGACTCTGAAACGCTACTATACAGGGGTACCACAGTATCAATATTAGGAACTGTCAAGGGGAGAGTCTCCCGGGCGGGACACCAGTAAAACAACTAAAAAACCGTTGTAACATGGTGTTAAGGTAAAAAGTACATGTGTGTCACTGCATAAATGCAGTAATACTAACTTTTAAAAGTTAGTTCTCTCTTTCACAGATTCTTGTATATATTGCGCTTGGGGGAAGTTTTGTAAGATACGGCACTGTACGTCTGCACTCGACTATCAGGGTTTGGCGAATACCAAATATTCGCTATCCATTCGTTTTTATCACGAATACGAATAGCAAATCGACCGCCCCAAATATTCGGAAGTGGCCGATAAAACCTGAAAATCTGCGAGTGAAGAGCAAATCTCATGTCAATGCTCCAAGGGGACTTGCAGGAGACTGTTGCATAGAGATAGGCTACATAGTAGTAGGGCGTGCTCCCCAACATCATAGAGATGAAGGTCTGCTCTGTTTTGTTATATTATAACCTTATTCTTTTACAGGAGCTCCTTTGTAAACAACTAAACAATTATATAGATATTCGTTTAAAAGAAGAAATAATAACATGTTTAATAATATTACTGTTCGCTCCATTTCTCTGAATAATACAACTGCATACATTTCCAAGCAGTAGTAACTATTTGATATACTCGAATGTTTATTAGCCGTTTAATAATAGAGCCACCATCGTTCATCTCGGACTTGACCAACATTCAATAGAAAGAGTTATAACCTCTTTTAGTGAATTGGTTAAATATATTGATAATTCACTAGGAACACAACGGTATGACACTTTGAGCATTTCAAACAAATGCAGTTGCACCATGCCTTCGTATGGTGTTTGGTGTCTTTGAAGCTAACCTATACCAGTCATATTCCCTCCGAATCCGTCAGGGGGCATTGCATTTTTTGTAAAGACAGCACTATTCGTAATAACACAAGCACCAAATTTTACGCAGTTGGCCTAATGTGAACACATGTGTAGCCATATCAGAAGTTAGTCTATTCATATATACTGTAGAAAACTACACGCTGTCAACAATTCCCTGCACAAAACTGAATGCCTACACACAGTTCAAAAGTGTGTACAGTTCGCTCGTCGAGAATGTTTTGCGATGCGACACCAGCGATTTCAACACTGTGGCACCATTAATTCCCGATAGTTATTCTCGGCTGTTGCTATTATGGTATTTCTGAGCTCATGTCAGACACTAAAACTGGGAAAATGATCACCTCAAGAGTTGCATTCATTCAAATGCCACAATGTAGCGTATGATATAGTTCATCGAACCACCTTGTTCACCAATCAGTACAATCTGATAATCTATATTCAGTACCTTTGACAACTTCAACCTAAGGCTGTCATATCTGAAGTATTAAAGCAAATACGATAACATGAACCTGTGTTGACTCGGGACCATCAAGGCTCATTTCCATACTAGTTTCCACCACAGTAATTGATTTAGAGTAGCCCACACTGGCATATTGGTGTTCGGGTATTGCCATTTGTTAGTTGTTATGGACAGGACTTTGGTGGCTTTGTGGATTAGTAAAGATTCCGGCCAAAGCCAGCAAATGTGGAGGGGGGGTGCCCAGGTCTTTTTTCCAAAGATTGTGAACCTTTTATCCAAATGTGCTTCCTTAATTCTCCTGCAATTAGGAGCCATGAGTTCTTGTGCCCATGCATATCAACCATGAAATTGGGCCGTTCCTTCGAAAACCAATAGAAGTAAACACAGGTTGATAGGCTATAAAGAAAGTAAACCGTATTACTAAAGTATAAAAATTATGTGCTAACTCGATCTTAAGTTCGGAACTCAGGTTCAGAATGAATTAATTCATAACACATATTTACAACCTTACCCTACATGTATCCCACATGGCACTTAGTCCTGCCTTTCCAGTATTACGGTTGGAAAAGCGGGCCTTCTCAATTAGGGGTTGGTCATTCGGAGTTCAACCTCTCCTGGCTACGGCCCTGATTTACATGACCGTTACATGACCTATTATGTAATCACTATTATGTAAACCAGATATAATTCTCAAACAGGCCTATTCCTCAGTTTGTGATAAGAATGTCGCTTTTGTAGAAAACATAATTTTTGAGGGGTTTGTGTCGGGAGGTACATGTGGCCACCATCTATCTCCATTGCTGCCATAAATTTGAGGCGTTAGTGCAATATTCAGGAGAAATTCATTTGGGTCTGACCCTATCTACATGCTGAACTTGGGTTTACTGATACATGGTTCATGTATGACCCAGCGGGCTACTGCCCATCATTATATATGACCTGGGTGACACCCCTGGTTGTCGGTATATCCTGTTTGCACAGATTTTTATTCTTTGACAAAGTCGGAGAAATCTGTTGCATTCATGGCAGGTGTGTCTGTGTATTATGGCCTAGCCTTTGGTTACAATTCCATTTCTTGTAATTTTGTTTCTTCACTTTTTCACAAGTATATATATAGGAAAATATGAATAGACAGATGTAAAAGTGAAAGGAAGTGGACTGAGAAACCCCTGGAGGCTCGTCAAGTAGGCCACTCCCTGTGAACAAAACATTGAACAGATGTTTTTATAAAATACAAACGACAGGCATTTCACATAAACACCCCCCCCCCTAAACCCCCCCCCCCCCCCCCGTCCCCATGAACTCGCTCCCACTGAATTGATGAGCTCTACATGGTAATATAGGTTAAAACCCATAATGGAGTACATGATCCCTATTTCGGTCAGGTCAATGGTCATCTGAGGTCAGAAAGGTCAAAGTCTGGAAGTCTCGTTAACACGATATGTCCAGAATGCTTCATTGAAAATTCAAGTTAAATGTATGCAGCTTTCTTAGGGGAAGACAAGAACCCTAGATGATTTTGGTCAAAAAGAAAAATGGGACAATTTTGAGCATGTGAAGTTGATGAAGCTAATAGCTTGACCAAGTCAGGATCAGTGGCCTTTT
This sequence comes from Sclerodactyla briareus, assembly GCA_026419785.1. Classification (NCBI taxonomy): domain Eukaryota; kingdom Metazoa; phylum Echinodermata; class Holothuroidea; order Dendrochirotida; family Sclerodactylidae; genus Sclerodactyla; species Sclerodactyla briareus. Next base: position 242,861 of record JAODTK010000189.1, on the reverse strand, counting down.
GGCTTTTGGTGGGTTCAGGATAAGTGGGGGGCCAGGGGTTATTAGCCCCCAGCCCCTGAGATACATCAACAACCCCAGGTCCTGATGAAATTGATAAACCAGGGGCTATTCTGAGGGGCAAATAGCCCGGTGGTTTTAACTTGGTCACATTCAGGTAGGCCTAACTAATAAATGCAGCAAACACTAATTCAAAGTTTGTTTTGCAGTCTGACACTTCAGTGTATGTAGTAATGCAATAAATGCATGTGATCTAGGGTTTTTATAGCTCTGGGGTGGTTTTCTCATTTGAAGCCCTGGTTTTCTTCATGCAGTAGTGATCAGAGCTCCTGGTCCTACCAAAATAACCACTGGTCCCATGCCAGATTCCACGAACCAGGGGCTCTTTCTTTTGAAAAGTAACCCCTGGACTCTGGTCCCTTATTTCAAACCCTATTTCTTGGTTTCTATGGTACTCCTGAAAATTAATGGACAAAAGACTTCAGGGACTGATGCACATGGCAAAATGTTAAAAAAAATTAATGGGACTTCAGCTAGTTCATACTGCAAGTGAAATCTTGGTATTCAATGAGTTTACAACCAATTTGCAGAGAAATTGGAAAAAAATATGAAAACTCACAAATGGGTATATTCTGTGAATGCCATTTTCACTACCATGCTCATTGACTAAATTCTAACCCAGCTCACTTAAAAATGAATTGCTTGTGTAGTTCCAGCTTCTGAGTATCTAGTGGAATTGATCAATCTACATGCTACTGGAATACTATTTTTGGTAGGACTGATTCACCCTTATTTTCAGTTCCAGACTCTGAAGTGAAGATTTTTTGTAAGGGAGACATCCAACGACAGAAATGAAGACCACACGATTGAGAGCGGGCCTCGAAGCCCTTGGCCATCGACGTGCGCTCACTCAACAAGAGCTATGGCAGTGGTAAATCAACCTTACATGTGCTTCGAGAATCAAGATGCAAGTGCCGCAAGGTGTCATGATTGATAAGGCACAACACAAAGGTAGCTCGGACAAGGACAATTTCCTCCCATAGTTTGCAGGAAATATGAAAGGAAAGTGGAGTCAATGGTGCTAGAATTATTGATCTGGTAGGAAGCTCCAAGAAGAGGGTCAGGTTATGCAAATCATCAAAATTTGCCAGATGGAGAAAAAAATGGCCCAAAAGCATGGGTGCTCATAGGTGGCAACATGATTGTTTAGGGGTGGCTAATTATAGGCTGTACTACACCCGTGCTCACGCCGACCATGGTTTAGTGGGGTGGATGACAAGGGCACAGCATGGTCTGTGACATGGCCAGGGCCTGACAGGACACCCATGTCACCTGATAGTACTGACTGGGGGCATTGGGTATTGTACAATGGCTCTCCAAGGTCAAACCCTCCAGTCCACTTTGCTCCTCTCCCTCCCTATGTTATGGAGGACTCTTTGGGCTGGCCAGATTAAAGAAATCCCCAGAATGACCAGGGACTGATAGCTAAAAATAGGGGGCATTGTGTATTACAGGCATTCATCACTTGCAGACTCGAAAACCAGTTGAGTGTTTTGGGGATTCAATGGATTTCATAGTCACATGTCAATCAGAACTTTTTGTATCCACTGCCAGTCATTAACAGTTGTTGAGTATATATTATTTCCACTTCAGGGATTTATGGTTTCACCTCTGCCGTAACTGCCGCGTCTGCGTGGGCCACATCTGCCATGTCTGCCTCTGCCAGCGGGAGATTTTCTTGTTAGCCTGAAAAGTCTTTAACGCTTTATCCGATTGATCTGAATCCTGACACGTAGTCATGTTCGTCCTGGGTAAATCTTGGATGAGTTCGGAAGTGGGCTTTGTGCCATGATTGCTGCCCTCTATTTTGCAAGTTTTGTGTGAAAATTGAAGTTTGTCCGATGTACATGTACATAAAACTTGGTGGTTGTCGACTCCAATTAGTCCGAAAAACATGGCAATGATTTCAAGGTCACCAGAGGTAAAATTTGCAAAAATTTTGCAATTCTCCAAACTTTGCCACATCAGCAAAACTTTGTGAATGTAGACTACAGTTCGTTCCAAAATACACTAAGGTCAACTCATTGAATAAACCTCCCACTAACCTTTGGTCATGCATGGTCTCGTGGATGTTATATATAAAACATATAAATATATATATTTTGATATAATCCCCAATGAAGGAAGTTGGCGGTTTCACCATCCCAGGGGGATGTTCTATTCAGGAGATGCTGTTGGCTGCCAGCTACAGTAGCAGAATAAGAATCAATTCTCATCCACATTTCTTTGAATCATCAATGAATCTTTTCCGATGAAACCTAAACCTGTCTGCACATGAGACGTAGGTCGGGAGGGAGATTAGTTCTCTCTACTGATCGAAACTTGTACCCCAAACCTCGGTCTGTTCTTTCGATGTATATACTTTACGTGTACTCACGGTTTACGTGCTTATCAGATTATTGAGTTTAATCAGGTCCAGGAGTCTGTCAGATCAACCTAGCAAGTAAACAAGTAAACATATGTGCAGAGTACTTTAGATACTCATCTTGTGATGGTCATTAGGGCCCAATGGTGCCCCAGTTAAAGGGGAACGGTTGGCCATTCAGATAAAATAGAGGAGCATCACGTCGACATCAAAACATTATTCACATGTATACATCCATAATGGATGGAGAGTTCCATAATTTCATTTTCACTTAGGTCTTCTCAGAGACCCACTTACAGTACTTCCAAGAGGCCAACTGTATATTCAAAATTGTTGGTGAAGGGGCACTATCATAAAAACCTTGGAAATTCAGCTTGGTACTCTTGGTAATAATCTGCTGAATAGGCGCAATATCATGTGTATATATATGACTTGACTCTTGGCACTTGCTCTTTATTACATTGTGGCAGCCCAACTCACCAGAACAGATTTCAACCATTACAATCAGCTGTTGCAAAATTAGCCTTGTGACCTCAGGGGGAACTGTAGGATCTTCTACAAAGCCATTGTGGAACATGTACTTTTGGGATTCTGTAACAATTAACAAACAAACAATAGATGGGATCCAAATCTGTCACAATATAATAAAGACCATCTCATTCATCCCATCCTGTTATGGTTGCAGAAAACATTTACTGTGTAGAGTCTATGGGCAGCATTTTACCCCCCCCTCCCCCTTGACCCCCTCCTCCTTGACCCTCTCCCTCTTCCCCCCTCCTGTTCCTCCAAGGCAAAAATGGATTATCTGAACAAGTTGACATGTCAAATACTCTCCTCTATGATGTCCTTTATTCAGAAGACCCTATTGCTCTAAATTTATACTGAGGAGAATTTAGCACTCACAGATAGGAGAAATATCCTTGCAATCCTTTTCTATTCTAACAACACAGCAGCAAATTAATGTTACACCATATGTTGTGATTTCTGACAGTATTTGGAAAAAGAGGGGACAAGAAATATACTGCCCAGGGCAACATTGTGGTTGCGAAGCAATCGCTCAAATCGTGTGGGGTCTATGGGCTTGCCTTAGGGCCCCTTGCTGGGTACAAGGTACCCTTTCACGATCATGTTACAGACTATATTTTCACATGTGGGAATACAAAGGAATCGGGAAACACACCTCAAATAACTAGAAAGATTATGCAGAAAAAGGCGGGGGGGGGGGGGGGATTGACTCCACCCTAACTAAAGGGAAGGGACAAATCCCTCTCCCTACCGCCCCCCAGGAACCTGACCCCCCTGCCCCCTGGCAGGAAACCCTGAGAAATCATTGTTACCCACCATGGAACAAACCGTCAAATATTCTTCCTCTCCTTTTTCCTTCTAAATCACAATTTGTGATGATTATGATTGTGTTTCATTTTAGATATGGTCTTCTGGGGCCGAGCGGCTGTGGTAAGACCACCCTCCTGAGGTTCTGTCTGGGGCGATTGAACTTTAACAGTGGGGCGATACTGACCCTGGGCAAACCCCCCCAACACCAGGGGCCATGGGGTCCCAGGGGCCATGGTCGGCTACATGCCACAGGTAAGCTCAATGGAATGTTCCTTGAAACATGCCATGAATATTTATGCTCATTCCTAGCCGAATTGAATACCCGACCGAGAGCGATATTGTCTGGTAAAAATCCCCCATCAGAAGCAGCCTGCAGAGAAGATTTGCCTCACTAATACCAAGTTTTTGGTTCCTTGTGAAGAGCATAACCCAACCCCATCTTGATGGAGAAGCTCATACTTGGTATGTGGGTTCCCATAATGAATACATGATCCCATGTTTTGGGGTCAGGTTCGAAGTCATCTGAGGTCAAAGTCTGAATAACTTGTGAAGAAGTCCAGAAGGCTTGGTCTAATCGAGCTGAAATTTTGTGAGTAGCCTAATTATGGAGAGTACAAGAACCCTATTGTTTTTGGTGTGGACTGGGGGTCAGGTTCTGTGAAGATTGGAAAATTGTGAAAAATTGATAGTTTTAGCCAATTTCAGCTTGTTAACACAATAACTCGACCCCATCCGAATAGATGGAGCTCATACTGATACTGCAGAGTGGACGTACCTCATACTTGGCGTGTGTCCCCATGAGGAGCACATGATCCTGATTACCTTGGGTCGGAGGTAATATGAGGTTAACAAATTTCAAGTGAAAGTCAAGGAATCAGTAAGGCCTCTTGGCTTTCTGATTATTGCTGCTACTCTGTGCGGCTGTTCCCTGCCAGAGGGGGGGGGGGGGGGGGGGGGGTAATTGATGCAGACAACCAAGTAGCTCTAAAACTGTCTTGACAGGTGTAGGAGGGATGTGGACTAGGCTGGCTTTCTCCAGTATACCAAAACATGTCATTAAGGAAAAGGGCATGGAATAGGCTACAATTGTGCCTTGAAAATTTGTGTTATCCTAACATTATCGTTAAATCCTGCTTTATTCGAGTCTGAGCTTTCATGATGTGGCACAAGCTGAATGGAACAGCACAGGTTTTCCAGATGACCTGGTTTCCAATTCTCTTGTTGGAGAGTCTTTACTCCAAATAGATTCATAAACATATACAGGAAGCTGGATATTTTGAGGTCAATTCATTTGTCAATTAGGTTTCACTTTCAGGTATTTTGTGTATTAAGTGTTTTCATTGTTGAGTCACTTGCCTCCCCTGGGAAGAAAGGTCAATGCTACTCAATGACTATTGTTGGTTTACCCGTCAGATGCTGGTAAATACATAATGATGAAATCATGAATGTTATTTTGGAATTTTCTTTTTCCCTGACAGAGGAAATCAGAATCTGTGCAGTTATGTCAGTAGGTGTTTATGTGTATGTATGTGTATCTGTGGATGCCTTGCTTGTTTGTACACAATAACTAGATCAGGTCTGAATTGATGAAGTTCATACTTGGTATGTGTGTTTCCCCATACGAGTACATGATCCCCATTGTTTTTGTGTCAGGTCAAAGTTGTAATCTTGAAGTCCTTGTGAAAATGACAATCCAGAAAGCTTGACTAGATCAAGCTGAAATTTGGTGTGTAGCTTTTCAAGAGGGAGTACAAGGAACCTCTTGATTCAATGGTGTAGAACAGGAGCAATTTTGGTCAGGAATAGATTTTTTGTGAGAAGAAAATATTTTGGCCAATTTGTACAGTTTGTGTACACAAACTCGACGAGGTCTAGTTGGTTTTAGCTCACACTTGGTATGTACAATCCATCAGCTGACAATACTAGAATATAGCTTCGAGCATCTACCTAATAAGTTCTGGGTTGATGTTTATGAAAACATTTTTTGTTACCCCAGTATACTATAACAGGATTTTCACAGTTATTCAGACTGTATCATTTGTCACTCCTTATTCCTGTTAGGAGACTGCCCTCTATGACCAGTTCACGATCAGCGAAACCCTCAACTATTTTGGGACCATTTTCCGTCTTCGTGGTGAGGCACTAGAGGAACGGAAAACATTCTTGATCGACCTGCTCCGTCTCCCTGACAAGGGGTCTCTCGTCAAGAATCTGGTCATTGTGATCCGATGACCATCTGTCTCATGTACACAATACACTCGGCTCATCGACAATTGTCCATGTCTGTCTCAAGCGGTGACTAAAATGAGGGACTTGTACTGTTATATTCCTAGCAACCTTGTCTCGTTGGAAGTACTACACAAACAGGGAGACAACTAGTGATGAAAAATGTAATATATATATACACTACCACCAAATATTAGTTCTGCCTAGAGGTGCAGCCCCAGGTAAAATCTATAACTCTAACTGATGTCCATAAGAGTTGATGCCAGAGTGTGCTGAACCCAGATAAGAATCTGTAACTCTAACTGATGTCCCCATAGATGGTGCTGCTAGAGTGTTCAATAATAACCACCCATTTAAAAATCGTAACTCTCCGATTTCCCATAATAGTTATGTTTTTTTTTTTAAATGGGTTTTGCACACACTACAGGAGCTCTTCTTGGAAGTACAAGAAATTTATAGGAGTTCACAGCACAATCTAGCAGAAAAATCCCTTGTGACGTCACAAGGGTCCTCTGATGCAGTTTACAAATCTATTTTTTGAAATCTGTTCTTGGATATTCCAAGGATTATTTGCATCTTTTGGTAACACTCCCAAGAGAATTATGGAAAGTTGTTTTTTCATGACCATTGTAAAAACAGTGGTATTACCAGTACTAATATTTCTTGCTACACAGGTTTGTGTTGTTTATATATACCATGTTTATATAGCACATTCAGTCATAGCTGGCTACTTCAGGGTGCCTACTTGAAAGCTGGCCCACCTCTCTAACAATCCTGGAGAGTGCTTGACAGTAGTTCAATCAGCATTTAAATCATATCCCCATCTCCACCTGGGTGGGGCCTGCAGTCGCGATGAAGTACCCTCTGGCCCAAGGACACTATGGCGGGACTTTGAACCATGATTACTGGACCACGAGCCCTGGGAGGTACTACTAGGCTACCATGTACCTGTATGATTGAATAGACAGATACTTGCATGACCATCACTATAGTATAGTAATATGCTTATATAGCGCATAATGCAATGCCTCGAAGAGCTTTACAACAAAGAAGAGAAGAGAATCAGGAGTGAGGCTTGAACAGATGAGGGTTTCCTTCTCCTGAATGAGCTGATAAGATGATTTGCGAACATCCTCTGGAAGAGCGTTCCAGAGAGAAGGCCCAACCAACTAGCAAGAGGTTCACTGTAGATTTTAGTGCAAATTCCGGGTTGTGAGTACAGGTCCTGCATGGAAGAACAAAGATTGTGAACAGGAACATAAGGACTTACAAGATTTTGTAGATAAGCTGGTGAATTACCTTCGAGAATTAATTTTAAACATGGAGAGCATAACCTTGAAGGAAATTCAAGCATCAACTGGAAGCCAATGAAGATTGTGCATATTCAATTATTGTACAGTATACAGGTCAAAGCAGGGTTTAAAAAACACGGGGCGAATTGTAGTGTGAATTTGCACCCTAAACGCTGACAAGCGCACTTGAGATCTCCGTGACGGGGCGAAAAAAAAAGAAATATCGAGCAAATTCGCACCCCCGTAATATGTCCCCAAATGATCCAGCTCAGAATGCACCAAGTTGTAGTCTGATGGAAGAATATGTCGCCAGATTCTCTGCCGTAAAATACCCACAAAAACGTGACTTTTTAAAATATGCCCAGATACGCGTCGACAGCTGAAAAGATACGACAATCCCGTGTCTGATTAGGCCGGAACGACTGGCAGGAAAGGACATCCGTACCGCGATGTGGTGTTATGGTAACATGTACGACGGCCCTCGTAGTGATAACACAACGAACTTCCGGCAAGCCCAATGATATTGTGTGGGCTACAGTGTAGCATACGATGCTGCACATGGTACACGCCAGCATGTAATCAACGGTAGGCCGCAGCGCAGTGATAGCACATGGTGCGTTATTATATTATTCACTCCCGCCGTCTACAAGTGAGCGGACAACCAAACTTTCTAGGATTGATACCTGAAACCTAGTGTTATTTTCTCCCATGCTACAGTGTGTTATAGGTTACAATTTTCAGGCCCCTTGAATTTGAGATATCATAATGATCAATTGCCAACTTGGTTACTTGCAGAACTGCTTGATAATGCTTACATAAGGCATGTGAAAGTCAAATCCGGAGTTACAGAAACTTTCGGAAACATGTCTGAAATTATTCTGAAGAGGAATGAGCCCATCGGGATCATCGACAGTGGGCTTGAGAAATTAGGGGGTTATGCCACTAGTGGAGGGACAGAGATGGTGAGTGACAAGGGTTGGGGGGGGGGGGGGAAGCCATTCATACATCCTGACTTCATGGATGTTGATGATTGTCGGCATACACGTCCCCTATAGTGAATTCTCAGATGTATTCAGACATGGGGGTTGCCAGTCACTCAGACGAGGAAGGGGAGGGGGGAGGATATTGGATTTTGTTTACGAAACTTATTTGTCATGCCCCAAAACTTTTCAAAACTTTGTCTGATTGATTTGAAACTTTGCAGATATGTTTGTCAAATAGTGATCTCAGATGAGTGCAAAAGTGGGCGTCGCCGCACGGCTCAGATGGCGGCTATCTTTATTTTTCTGCAAACTGATTTTTTACGGATATGGGCATTAATTTGGAACATGGCGATTGTTTTGGGACTATATTTTTGTTTCCATCCTGTGGAATACCACTCGGGCAGCCTTTTTTTTTGGCAAAACTTCTTTCTGTGCAAAATGAATTTCAAAGCATGGGGATCGTTTTCAGCCCAACTTTTGGGGGGTTTCTGAAACCCTACCTGGCGCCATTGAAGATTTTGGGATTCCTTGCAAAACTTATTGTTTACATGCGTACAACTGATATATTGCAAATTTGGCATTTCAAATAAGCATGGTGTTTGGATGTCTTACCCTGGTTTGTTGTTTGGTGAATTCAAACCTGTCCCAGTCCCCACCATACGTCAATTATGTATACAAAGGAAAAAATAACACAGCGAGCAGTACTTAAGCATGGCGGTCTTTTTCCCCCTAACTATAGAAAAAGGAGTAAAGAAGGATGCAGCAAGTTAGAGAGGTACTCTAGCATGTTGTCATATTTTTCGTCTCTACTCCATGGGAAAAATAGTAACTCAAGTCACTAATTCGTAGCGGGAGGCCCTATTCATGTTGAATTCCATCTGTTTCCTTGGGCAGCTGTTTTGTTTTGGGGCGACTACTGTGAAGTGCATATGTGGAGAGTATATATAGGTCATTTGAGAGTGCAGTTACTGTGAGTCCAATATTAAATATGCTTCGTGAATGAGGCCAATTATCAATGATTTTAGCTTTGCCACTGGAAAAATGTAGTCCGATCACTCAAAAATCCCAAATTAGCAGCACGCCGAAATCAATTACGGGTGCTCTTTTTTTTTTTTGAGTAGCACCCGCATGAACGAAGTAATTACTCCCTGGGCTCAAAGTACTTCTTTAAAACTTTCATATGGTATGTGAATGTTATGACTGCACTTTGGTAGTTTGTTGTTGTATTATTGTTTCGTTGTTTCAAATCTTTTCCTTCTTTCTAAGGTTCTGGTTGAGGTCATAATTCGACTGTAGACCTGAATCGACTCACAGCGTTACTAATTGTTCACTGGTTGGCAACACCAAAGGCCCAATGGTCTGTTCATACTGTATACATTATATCATGGCAGCCAAACCGCCAGGCTAAATCTCAGCTGACTGAGTTCTTTGTGCGTCTAAGATTCACTTGCAAAATTTGCCTAATAATAGTATCTCAGTGCTTATATATAGCTCGCCTTTCCACCGAAGTGCTCAAAGCGCTTGTTAACAGATATTACTCCTGTTCACATGAACTGGTACGCACTCCGACAACCCGGTTACCCGGAGAGTATGTGGCATGGGCTAACACCGCGCCGGTTGTACTGTCCTGTCAAGTTCCTCACAGGTCCCCAATTAGCAACTGGGTGGGAGGGGCATGGAGATAGAGTGCCTTGCCCAGAGGACAAAACCACAGAAAAATTGATCGATCCGTGGGGTTTTTGAACCTCCCACTTTAGATCACGGTCTGAAGGCTCTAACCAGACTGAGCAATCCAATCTCTCCAACGGGTCCCGGGGGAGAAGGCGGGTGACAACAGAACCCTTAAATCTAAAGGCAATGTAGAGCACCTACTAAACACCATAAGTTGGGATCAAGGTAGGATTGTAGACCACCCATCTCGTTGCCTGTCCAACTCCACAGTAAGCCTATGGACTGAGGTCGTAATCTAGACTGACGTCTCGGCCCACTTGTCGTGATTGATAACTTTTGGATTGTTGGGCCTACAGCCTCTAAGCTACAAATTTGCCTGGCACATTTCCTTGATTTCATCTGGATTTCATTTCTGCTACTTTCTTCTGCAAGACTCAGTCATTTTTTACTATATAGATACGAAGATCAATATCATTCTTCACTGTTCTTCTGTTTTTCTTCTGAGGGAGGTCGATGAAGGAGGTCTCTTTCGGCCGCGCTCTCCTTCAAGAACCAGAACTCCTCATATTGGACGAGCCAACGTTTGGCGTCGACCCTTCTGCTGAGGAACAGTAAGTGGTTGCAGAATGAATCATGAACGTCATTAACAAACAACCTGTGGCCTGATAAGTACTTGACCGGTTTTGTTTCTCGTGCATATGATCTGGAATGGACCTTCACAGGTTTTGGGGGGGGGGTTCTCCATGCATATATGCAACCTGTGATTTTTGAATGGACCATTCACAGGTTTTGTTATCATGCATTGGGTAATACAAGGTGTTGGACAACTGCTAACATGGGTAATACAAGGGGGTAGAACACTGCTAACTGGTAATACAAGGGGGTAGAACACTGCTAACTGGGGAATACAAGGGGGGGTAGAAACTGGTTAGAAACATCTGCGCACTGGGAATACAAGGGGGTAACCATCTGCTATGAGTTATACAGGGGGTCGAATTGAACATCTGCTAACTGGGTTAATAACAAGGGGGTAGAAACATCTGCGAACTGGGTAATACAGGGGTAGTAGAAGCATATGCTAACGGGTAATACAAGGGGTTAGAACATCTGCTAACTGGGTAATACAAAGGGGTTAGAAACACTCTGCTAACTGGGTAATACAAGGGGGTAGAACATCTGCTAACTGAGTAATACCAGGGGGTAGACCATCTGCTCAACTGTTATTACAAGGGGGTTAGAACATCTGCTAAACTGGGGTAATACAACGGGGTAGACATCTGCTAACGGGGGGAAACAAGGGGTAGGAAACATCTGCTAACGGGGTATAAAGGGGGTAGAACACTGCAATGGGTATACAAGGGGGGGTATGAACAGCTGCAACTGGGTAATACAAGGGGGTAGAACATCTGCTAACTGGTAACTACAAGGGGTAGTTTAGAAATCTGAATAACTGGGGAAACAAGCATAGGGTTCTTTATTGCTTGATGAAGTTCGAGTGTGTGTGTTGTATTGAGGGACTAGCATTGTACAAAACAAAACTCCACCACTTGAATGTATGAAGGTCATACTCGATTTGTGGGTTCCCCATGAAGAATACATTATCCCAATCATTTTGGGGGGCAGGTCAAAGGTTATCTGGAGGTCAAGAGAGGTGGAAAGTCTAACAGTTTGTTTGAACACGATAAGTCCAGGATGCCTGGCCCAATCAGGTTAATATTTGTATGCGAGCTTTATTAGAGGAAGTACAAGAACTCTATGGTTTATTGGTGTAGGACCAGGGTAAGTTTTGGGCGAGAAAGTGGAAACCTGTGAAAAATTGATATTTTGCTAATTTGATAGGCATGTTAAGAAGACCTCACCTGGATGGATGAAGTTCAACTTAGTGAGTTAACCAATAATGAGTACTACATGTCCTATTGTCAATCCGGTGGGCATGTGCAGGTGACAAAGCCTTAGTTTGAAACAGTCAGGTCGTCAAGGAAACGACCATATGACTGTTGGCTTTTATGTTTCCAACTTCTATATTTTTCAACTTGAAAGCTATATACCATATTTCACTGACCCTATAATAATCTGTGCCTCTTCGTTCAATTCAGATCTGGGAGTATCTGCTTACTTTGCCAAGGGGGAAAACCAACGATCATACTGACTACTCACTACATAGAAGAATCAACAGGCTGACATGGTACTTATCCTAATAAAAATAATTCCATTGAGGTGCAAAATACAAAGGTTTTGATGCGGCTAGGGAAACAAGGAACCAACCATGGAGGTACAACAGAATATGAAGGGCACTAGACGAGCAAGAGGATTCAGCTCTTGACTTATATGTTAATCTTTGGCGGCACACAAATTCTGATGGAATTGTGAGTTCCAGTTTTAACCTTTGTGAGATGGGAAATCAAAGTTTTGATTTGCGGGAATAAGATAGGCGTTTAGCTAACATGCTTGGAGGGATGGTGTTCACTGCTTCAGGCAGGATAAACAAAAAGTCCTTAAAGTAGGTAGGTATATTGGTTTCCCCATAATGAATACATTATCCCGGTATTTTTGGGGTCAGGTCAATCTGATCATCTTGTTAATTTGATAAGTCCACCCAGAATGCTGTCCGATCAGTTGAAATTCTGTATACGCTTCTTATGGGGAGTACCGGAACTCTAAATTGTTTTTGAGGTGAACAGAGGTCAGTTTTTGGACCAAAATTAAAAGTGTGAAAAACTATATTTTGCAAATTTCATCCAGCTTGTTAACATGAATAACTCAACTGCACCTGGTTGGATGAAGTCATACTTGGTGTATGGTTTTCCCCATAATGGGTCATGCTCCCTCTAGTTTTTTGGGTCAGGTCAAAGGTCTCTTATGGTGAGTTCAGAAACCCTTATCATTATTGGTGTAGGCCGGGTTAATTTATAAAAAAGGAAACTTGTTGAAAAATTGACTTTTTTGCCTATTTCAGCTTGTTATATAACTCGACCGTCCCCTGGAATGAATTAGGCTCATACCTTGGTATGTGGTTTTTTCTAGATGAGTACATGATCCCTTTTGGGTGTGGGGTCAAGTTTTCATATTAGGGGTCAGAGGTCAAAGTCTAAACATCTTGTTTACTTGTTGACTTGCGTCCAGAAGTGCCTGGTCCTATCAGGTTTTAAATTTGGTATGCCAAAAGACCTCACCTGGATGGATGAAGTTCAACTTTGTTATGTGAGGTTCCATAATGAGTACTTCATGATCCCTATTGTAAATTTGTAACATTTGAAGGTCCTTGGTTGGAGGGCTATTGGGGGGGTTTGGAAATCTTGGGTCCAGGGCCCACTTTATTAGCTCAATCAGTCTATGACCCATGTCGTTCATCTATCTTATCACTCCAGTCGGTATTTAACTTTGTTTTTTGGGGCACCCAAATGTGTCGTGCTTCGATGGATCTTGACCCAACTTGGTCACATGTTTATTGACTGATTGGTCATTCCCGTCAAATGGCAGTAAGGGAGTCACAATGGATATGATGGGAAAACTGCAAAACAGTACTCAGCTAGGTTGGTTGCCATTATCATAACCATTGGTAATCATTGATCGTGGTATCACTATCATTGGACAGGAAGTTAGTGAAAGGTCATGAAGGTAGTAGGCGATTAGGTTCAAATTGTAAAAGCTCTGCAGCATTGGCATGTTTTGCGGTCCCTTAATCTCCTGCTTCGATGGATCTTGAGCAAACTTGGTCACAATGATTTTATTGACAACTGGTCATCTTTGCGACCCTAGTTCAATGCAATTAGCATTAAAGAGGCACATTGGGCCATGATGTGGAAAACTGCAAAACGCTACCTAGTCTCCTGCAGATTAGGTCGTTTGCCATGATATGATGACCAGTATGATCATGACTAGTATATTTATGGGTCCCACAGAATTGTGTGGAAGTCATTAAAAGGGGGGTACCGTACTAGGCAATTTTGTTCAATTGTTAGAAATAATATGCAATTTGTCAATGTTTTTGGCTTTGATGGATATTGATCAGAATTGGACATAATTTCATGTGAACTGCTGGGTTACATTTACCACCCAAAGATTAAGGTCAAGGTCATTGAGTGAGCCTAAGGGCCATTGTGTGAAAAACTGTGTAACTCCTCTCACAATGAAGTTGTACCTTCATGATGCTCGTTCGTGTCATCAAGGTCATATCACTGAAATCATGCACACTCCAATAACACATCATACCAGTTCACTACGTATTAAAAATTTGGTCCGGTTTGAGCTACTGAACCATTGGTTCTCTGTTACTAATTCCTCTTTATGATATTATGCCTCAAACAAGTGGAAAATGTATATGAACATTTGATTCGTTACAGTCAGTTTTACTGCCAAAATGATGTTTTACACCTGCCTCTGTTCCCCTGGTCCCCTAATATAGACTCAATCTCTCCTCCTTTTCCTTACCCAAAGGTTTTGGCCTGTGAGGAACGGGAAGCTCGTTCTGAGTCCTCGCCCCAGGCCCTCATGGACCTCCATCAACTCCGGTAGTCAACAGCCTCCATTGTTAGCTCACACTAGCAATGCTGGTGTCTTCTGTGATTGCATTTCATCTCTCTATAATATAACTATTATAATGATCATACACACCATATCTATCCATTGTCTCTCTGTCCTGCTTGTGCTGCCTGTCTAATCTGCCTGTCCTCTATCCTCCATCCATCCATGCTATACATCTTATTTGCACCTTCTTTGATGTATGTTTACCAAAACTCTCCAGACCCAATGTTTCATTGACCATTCAAGGTGAAGGTCGAAGAGGTTATATTGAAGGGGTATATTGAACATTCATGTGAACATTTTGCAAACGAACCTCCTACAGATTTAGTCGGCCTGTCATTGGCTAGTGGTACCTATGAGGCATCCATGTCACTAATGAACAAACACCAAAGAAAATATTTGATACAGCATGTGTTCAGGGAACCAAAATTGCATTGATTTGCCAGTAGGGAGGGTGAGGCTATAAAGGAGGGGGGGGGGGGGCATACTTCCCTTAGGTCCCGTCTTCAACCATCCTGCCCTACCCCCACAGATCCCACTGCAGTCAGCTTACATGTATGCCCCCCTGGATGCATCAGTAACTGTGGAAGTGCTGTGGGGTTTTCTAAGCTGCAGGTGACATGCAGCTCAGCAGTCACACTGTCTCTCCGTCAGTCTCTTCATCTATCTGTCATGTTCGTTTGTAACTGGTAAACCATACATTTGGGTGCTATAGGTGATGCATTAGCGGACTACAGCGGGCAAGGTCAGGGCATATTATTCTAAAGATAGAGCTCCAAGAGCAGTACCGAGGTCTTCATATATGAAGAATTTGTACTTGTACCAGGACCTTCACAATTGTACTCATCTCTCTTTCACTCCCACTCTCAGACCCTGGAGGAGGTCTTCCTCAAGCTCTGCATGGCAGACGTCCAGGAAGAGGAGAGTGAACTGGTGAGTCATCAACTGAATCGAACTGAAAACTCAGGGATTTGATAACCAAACCTATCTGCTGACTCCTCGTGACCGCAAAACTCATTCAGTCCATCACGACAAATCGCTCATCTTGGCCAACACAGGGGGGGGGGACATTGTGGAAGTTATAGCTAGCAAGCGTTGGCAGCCGCACAGCCATTCCATACGCGAGGCATGGACTGGAAGTTAAGGTTTTGATGGGTTGCTCTCTGAGTGGATGCACGCGTATATTATCATGCGATATGATAGAAGATCGGGCACTTTAGCCCTGAATTGCCCTGGAGTCAAACTTATTATATTATCGCCTGATCAGCTTGATTACCACATCACTGCCATGATACATATGGATCTATAATATGACATTAGGCTGTGTGATTTCAAAATCAAAGGTATTTGTAGACACATTGGTGATAGCATCTTAATAAGATGACAGTTTTTATTCCTGACTGAATCCGTCAGTCATGACAGTGTGGTGCTGCTGTGTTGTGATGTCTGGCTTGTGAAGAGCCACCTGATCCCACCTGGATGGATCAAGCTCATACTGGTATGTGGGTTCCCCAAATGAGTACACAATCCCTATCGTATTGGGGTCAGGTCAAAGTCTAAAGATCTTGTGAGGAGAATCAAGAATGCTTGGTCCAACAAGTTGGAAATGAAATTGGTGTGTAGCTTCCTATTGGGGAGCACAAGCACTCTATGTTTTTGGTGGCATTTTGGGGAAAAATGGGGAAATTGTGAAGAATTGATATTTTGCCCACGTAAGCTCGTGAATCGCATAACAAGACCCATCGGATGGATTGAAACTCCAGCTGGTATGTGGGCTCCCCTCATGATGAGCACGTGAACCATATTGTTTTGGGGTCACGTCAAAGGGTCATCTGAGGTTCATTAGATGTCAAAAGGGGAACAAGCTTGTGAAGGGGATAATTCCAGAATGCTTGGGCCGATCGAGCTGAAATTTGATGTGTAGCTTCCTCAGGGGAGGTACACGCACCGATAGTTTTTGGTTGCTGCAGACCAGCTGTAATTTTGGGGGAAGGAGGAAAATGTGCAAATTGTTTAAAATATATATTTTGGGCAATTTTAGTTGTGAAGAGCATAACCCGACCCACCTGGATGGATGATGAAGCTCTACTTATTGTGGGTTCCCCATATAATAAATACATGCATCCTAGTGGGGGGGTACAGTTCAAAGGTTAATTACAGGTTCAAAGTTGAAAATCTTCTCACACGATGAGGTCCCAGTGCTGATATGAATTACAGATTGCAATTTGGTCTGCCCGCTCTTAGGGGAGTACAAACCAGTAATGTTGGGTGGAGACTGAGGCGTAAATTTTGGGGAAAGAGATTGGGGAGGAGATATAGGAAAATTTCGAGTATTTTTCGAACAATGTCCAAGTTTGGCTTGGTAAGCAATTACTCAGCTTGGTATGTGGGTTTCATCGTAAGAGTACATGGTCCCTATTGTTTTGGGGTCATGTTAGCGGTCATCTGGCCTCAGGAGAGGTCAAAGTCTGTTGCTATGCTATTCTTTGCTGAAAGTATCTATAAGTAATCTGCTGTATCACAATTTCTGAGTCAGGTCAAGGGTCACAGTAAGTGAAAGGTTATGATGGCAGTCAAGGAATCACAGACTCTTGCTTTCTGGAATCTGTGGACTATTATAGAATGTAAATACGTGCAATGTGAAATTGCCTGAATAATATGATCACATGCAATGTTATTTCTTCTCTTTAAGTTATTCCCATAATAAAGGCACTGGGGGAGACCCAGCGCTGGTGATGAATATTCCGGTCCACTCTGAGGGTGACAAAACGGCACTACTGAACGAAGAAAAAGAAAAAGACAGAGAGGTGGTCCTGGGATGGTCGTAACAAGGATGACGTTCACGTTAACATATGGTAAGCATACAGTAAGTTAGTTTTTGGGATTAATAAGAGGAGTGAATGAAGAAAGATATGAAGTTGGTCAGATGATCGAACAGTGGAGAGTGTGGTGGACCACAGGGCATTATACCACAATGATCTCATTATCCACAGATCTGAATTAGGGGGGTTTAATATGCTGCAAATCACAACTAGGGGGGATAAATCTTGCCGTTCGTGACTGCTTAAAACCAGGTAGGTCGGGATTTATGCCTAAAAATGAAATGGAACCTCAAGATGTTACCCACGTGAAGCGGTGAATAGGACCCCGATGGCAAAACTCTGCTCAAAACCATGAAAACTCTATGTGAAATGATGAGGAAGCCATGTGCAACAATTCGCACAACGAATCTCCAAGGCACAGTGAGCGGGCCCAGATATACAAGGTCTATGCACCACAATACCTAGTAGTTGGGATCTTTGTGTCCCACGAGAAACCTTAGAGAAGGGCGCCAGACAGGTGCTGCATGTTGCTATCTCTTCAATTGCAGGTCGTAATGACTCAACAAACCAATGTGAGCAGGGCAGTTTCTACCACAAATTCACAGCAACTTCTTTTCGGATTGGAGGGGGCCTCTTAATGTCTCTCAATACCAGTTGGCCACTCCTATTGAGTTCATTCTTGATTAATCTTTCACAGAGAGACCTCCGTTTCGCTTCACGGAATTCGTCCCCTCCTCCTGAACATATGGGCGCTTGATGGTCAAAGACTGCATCAAGATGGTCCGTACACCAGGGTAAGCAGGGTAACCTTCGTCGGTATCAAGTATATTAGTGTAGTGGACTACTCAATCTCTAAGGACGTTGAAGATGAAGAGTCTCTACAAGGTCAACCAAAGTTCAAAACCCCATTATTGGTAATGATCCATTATTCTAATATTGATCAATGACAGCCTTCGAAATAGAAAGAGGCCGAAAGAAACAAACCTAGCTATTCTACTTTTTTTTTTTTTTGCTTCAGGGCGCTGGCATTCAGCTCTCATCCCAGTGCTGGAGGTAGTTTCTTCTGCACTCTTGTGTCGGCTCCTCACAAGAAACCTCAACATGGCGTTGTCAACGATGCACCATGTCATGTTCCCTTCCCCCACTCAGCAAGAGTACCTGTCCTACCCGGACTAACCCCAAACACACCATTTACGCAGGTGAGATGGGTTGTCCATCAACTCCCAGACCCTTCTGAGGAATCATAGAGAAGCACATGTAACACATATATAAATTAAGCGAACACTGTAGAAGAAAAAGGGCCACACTAAGAATTGCCAGTATCAAATACATAAGTATGAATGAAATTGTCAGCAAGGTTTATAAGTAGGCAAAAACAGGCTGACTTAATGGGGACTACTCCATAGAAGATATGGATACTAGCGCATAAAATGTGATGCTGGTGTAGGGCTTTTTGATCCTTTGATGAAGTCAGGAGGACTATATTCCAGTCATGTAGTGTGTGTGTGATGTTAATGTGGGTGTGGGTGAGAGAGAAGAGACCACCTGGCTTGTGAACATTAAATCAAACCCCACCTGGGAGATAAGCTAACTTCGTATTGGTGCTTCCCGACAAGAGGATATGATCCCTATGTTTTGGGTCAAGGTCGCAGAGTCGAAGTATGAAATCCTTTGTAAGCATGATAAGTCCAAAATACTTGGTCTGATCCCACTGCCCTGGATCTGGTGTGAAGCTTTCTCATGGGGATACAAGAATCCTGTTTATGTAGATCAGGGGGGGTCGATCATTTGGGTGTGTCTTGTGAAATTTAGTGTGAAAACTCAGAATATCTTGCCCATTGCAGCTTGTGAACATCAATAACTCAAACCCCTTGAATTGATGGAGGATTCATATACCTGGTATGGTGTTCCCCATCTATTTCACATACTCAACTTACTCCATATTGCACTTTGAACCCCCCCGACTCATTGAACATTGGCAAGTCTTTACGGAAGTTCGGGCGCTGCAACCCCATCGTCCTTTTCTTATTTTGCCAGCCGAACGTGGAAAGTTTGGGAGCATCTTGGCTCTATATTCTCACCGTTTTCATCGCTGAATGAATTGAAATCGCTTTTTTACGTGTCAACTTCGTCAGAAAGCCGATGAGAACGTTTTTATCACGATTCTCGTTCATCAGACGAGAAGTATCCTTAGCGGTTTGAGTGATTTTTGGATGATTTTTCGTGGATCCCGTTTTGGTAAGTCGTTTTAGCATAGGCTGTGACTAGCACAGTAGGACGGGGCTGTGTGTTCCCCCTGTAGCCGAACCACACGCGGGGTGTGGGGCTCCTATGTGTTTAGCGTTCGGTAAGGCTGTTGACTGTAGTCGGAGGGCTTTCCATAGCCTAGCCTCTACCCTCCTTACCGTCCCTTCCCTGGGGTTCCCCTTCCCTCCCTGCCATCACTTCCTTCATGGGTGTGGCTCACCGCGCGCGGGCTAGGGGATCGTTACGCCAAAACGGAGTGAAAGCGGGAAAAAAGTGGGGGCGGGGGGTGGAGACCGGGGGTTTTTGGGTTTGTTAACTTAACCTGGTTTTAAGTTAGCTTCCCGTCGGAGATGGCGAACGCCTTTGAATGTATATTAGTACGGTATACAATATCATGTCATGTGCATGGTTATCGGACGTAGCCAGTATGTGTTTTCGAATTCTACCATATGTTGTGTGTGGTGGTAGTTTGAACTCGATGCACCTGTATCGCATGTCACTACATTATCAAAGCATTTGGTTGAGTCTCCAATATGTGATTTTATGATGTAATATACACATATATGTTACATTGTCCGGGCAAATGTTGTCTCCGGAAAGAATATTTCCCTTAGAGGCCCTTCTTCCTCAGATATGTAAAGGTGCGCCAGCTGCCGAATCTTCCGAAGTTTTCAACGTGACAGCCATCTTATGTGCCCCCGCTGCAGACCCTGCTCGCAGAGTAGCAGGTTGTGAGGTTTGCCGCCACAATGGCTCCGAGAGATCGATTCTCGGGAGACGCCGGTTGGGAGTCCAAAGAAAAGCAGGGGAACGTTCCGCTCCAAGGGTCCTTCCGTCTCGTCCGCGCCTCGACGAGAAGCCTTCTGTGGGAAGAGGGGGCCCAGAAAGACAGGCGACGCCCGGGGGAAGACAGCGTGAGCTTTGGCCCGCGTCCTGGCCCGTGGGTGTGAGCTCGTTAGCTCCGCTAAATCCCACAGGCAAGCCTGGTCGTCCCCCCTGTAGAGCTGGGTCGACGGCCCCTACCAGCGAGGCAGCCTCCGGTTGTCCGCAAACAACCGAGGATGCCGCTCGCCTGTCCTTCTCTCGCTCCGACCCGAACTGGGTGTCGTTACACCTCAAGATCGGTCCCGGAGGGTCCCACAGGTAGGTCGGACCGACCCAGGCGGGGCAGGCAAAAGTGGCCTCGTCTTGGCCTGTCCGGCAAGGCCCGCGGACGGGCGTACGGGCTGCGTTGGGCCGGGACGGCCCCGGCCTGGCCTCTGGCCCGGGACGACGATCTGGGACAAACGGGCCGGTACGGCCCCTGCTTCGGACCCAGCACGCAGGGACTAGCACCGGGCCGGTGGCGGCCCACGGGTCGAGCCAGGCTCCTCAGACACGGCCGCATCTCCAGCTTCCTCCTCCACGAGGGACCTTTGAAACTGTAAGCGCTAGGGAACTCCACGATTAGCCCCGGTCGGGTTCCGCAAGAAAAACCCACATGTCTCCGCTTCGGGTTCTCCTCAGATCCGACATGTCGTCGTTCCATCCTTCGAGAAGGCATAGAGCAAAACGTCGCAAGTGCAGCCATAGGAATCGCCGTAGCGGGGGTCCCGTCGTCGATTACTCTGCTTCAGATCGGATAGCGATTCGCCCTCTCCCCTCCGAGGAAGAGAAAGTAAGGGGCCTATCGTCCAGGCTTTACAGGGTTGCTTCGCGGAACAATTTCGCCAGTTCTTTTCTTCAGCCATTTATGGCCACCCAGAGCGGTGGCCCCGCAGCTAGACACTTTCACAGTTATATATCGGCCACAGTTGCCGGGCGGCCTCTCGAGGTACGTCAGGCTCAGTAAGGAACCGATCGCTATCACATCAACAGTCGAGGTTCGCAGATTCTGACCAGGCAGAAAGAGCCGAGGCGCTCCTTGGCTAAGCAGAGATCACCCGGAGGCGTTGAGAGAGGCAGTGGCAGACATCCGCGCGGGGTTCTGGGCTCCGACGGAGCAACCCCCGCCTGAATCCGCGCGCAGAGGGAATCTCACTATCACGACGCGTCCAAGCGGAGCGACCATTTACGATGCCAGTGGAAGGCGAGGCGTTTACTCACACACCCTACCCGTTACGAGCAAGTCCGCCAACAGTAAGTGGTCTGTGCGCTCACCGAAGAAGCATGCTAAAACGTTGGTCACTCAGAAGACTCAGAATGGCAAGAGCTTTTCTCAGTTCCACCTATCCCCGATCAGCTCTGGCGACTAGTTGCTGACCTGGAACCGCTTCAGCTCAAAGGGATCTTCAGACGCCGCAGCAGCAGAGAAACTTTTTAGTGTTTCTCTCATCGGACATCGACGCTTTTCACTCCGTAATGGACTCGCTACGCGTCGACGTCGTTCTGATTGCGGAGATCTTGGTCAAGACATTCAGAGAAGCGGGTCTTTGGGAGTCTCTCGACAGGATCCCGGGAATGTAATCGCCCATCGCTGGTCCTATCGCCCTCCTCACATTCGACCAATTCGCTGGGGCTTCAGTGCTTGCCACCTAGTGCGTAGGACAGTGTTCTGGACGCAGCCAAGTGGCCGGCCACCCTATGAAAGGAGGCTTTAAGTGAGCTCCCTCTCCTAGGCGGGGGACCCTTTGCAGGGAAATTCGACAAAACTTTGCAAGCGGAGGCAACTAAGAGAAGTTGAAAGCCTTGAAGGAAGCCGGCCGAAGACAAGCTTCCGCCCCTTCCAAGCCCATATTCGACGTCGAGAGCTTGCTACTCTTTCAAGACCGGGGAATCGTGTCCGAGTCAGCGAGGGGATTCTCAGCGCGTCCTCAGTGACCGTCGCCCCTACCAGTGTCAGACCTCTTCCAAGGGTGGCCAGCGTGGCTCGCAGAAGTCTCGCAAGTCCGGGAAGGGTCACCCTCAGGGGTGCCCACCCCACCGGGAGTTCCCCCGTTGGGGGGGAGATTACTAATGTCCGCAAGCGAGTGGGGGACGTTCCAGCCGGTGTTCAGTAGGTTCTGGACTCCGTAGCGAGGGCTACCGCGGGAGTGACCCTCACTCGCCGTGGTACGACCTTCTCAAGGAGACCCCAGTGCCCCTCCGTCCCAGGCAACGGAATTCTGGAGGGCCGACTGGATGCCCTCTTATCGAAGCGGGCTGTGGAGCCCCTTCCACAGGACCCACCGTGGCTCGCTGTTCAGGTCCAGTTTCTTCTTGGCTCCAAAGAAAGGAACCAGTGGGCGCCGATTCTAACCTATCGGCCCCTAAACAAAGCTCTTCATTTCATCCGGCCCGAGCACTTCCGGATGGAGACCTTAGCCCAGGGATATAACCCATCCTACCAGCAGGGGTTTGGTCGACCTCCGTAGACCTCCAAGGATGCTTATTTGCCATCTGGGGTATTCCTCCAGAACCGCCCTTCCTAGCTTTTTTTTCCGCTACCGCGAGAGACCTATCAGTTTCGCTGCCTACTTTTCGGCCTTTCCACGGCGTCCTCGGGTTTCACCAGGATCACGAGCCCCATCCTGGCCCACCTACGTCGTCACGGCATCTCAGTGTTTGCTTACATAACGACTGGCTGATCGTAGCCGAAACGCAACAGCAGCAGGCGACAGACCGACCCACAGAGGTCTCGACCTACTACGACGTCTGGGGTGGCTAGTCAACAAGGAGAAGGCGTCCCTCGTACCGTCGGCAAGTCGATCACTTACCCATACCCTCTGCGCGACCTTACACCTGGCAGCAGGTCGCGTCTTTCCTACACCAGAACGGGTCGACAACACCTTCATGGTCAGCCGAGCTACTTTTGGCCAGCGACGTTTCTCCATTGAAGTCGTGGCTGCGGTTCATGGGCTAGCGCCAGTCTGGTCGATGGTCCATGGATCTCTGCAGAGTCAGGATGCGTCCGCTCCAGCGCATCTTACTGACTACCACAAGCCGTCCCGGGACAGTAACTTCACCCTATCCTGTTACGCTGGAAGCCAAACTTACCTATATTGGTGAACTTCAGCGACACAAGACAGCCACGAAGGGCCCTCCGGGACCACCGGCCAAGGACAATGATTACCACCGATGCCTCTCTCAGATGGGGGCGACGTGGCAGAAACGGATTGCCTCGGGAGTATGGCTTCCGGAGGAGCTCGACAACACTCAACTCCTGGAGGCGCCCGGCTTATCCTCAACTCAATTAACCCCCTTGGTCGCCGGGCCTCAAGGACCACTGGGTGACAGTGATGTCGGACAAACAGCTCAGACCGTTTCCCTATATCACAGAGAGGGGGGAACCAAAATCTCCCTCCCGCTCAACAAGGTCTCTGGACGCTTCTCCTCCAGTGCGATCATTCAACATCAGCTGAAGGGCAACGCACTAGCGTGGAACTCAACGTCACGGCGGACGCGTTGAGTCGGGTCGACTCGCGCACAACAGTTGGCAGTCCTCTCCCATAGGTGGGGCATGACCACCTGTTTGTCGACCTGTAATACCGCCCACCACGTCGCCTCTTCGCGACGGCCTCCAACACAAACTACCAACGTTTCGAGGTCCCAGGTTTACCGCGAGCGTGGAGAACAGACGCTTTTCCCTCCTCCCCTTGGACCGCCTTTACGCATACCCTTCCTCCGTTCAGCAAGTCAGCAGGGTGCTCACCATGGTCGCGACACTCCGATGCCGCTAACAATTCCTCCTAGTGGCCCTTGCTGGCCAGCCTCCAACCCTGGTTTTCCCCGCCCCTTCTCGTCTACTCTCGTTCGATCTCCCTCTGGCGACTCCCCACTCACCAGTCCCATTTCGCAGACTGCCGGTCGATTATTACCACGGCGAGAACCCCTCCATCTTTCTGTGTGGAAACTGTCAAGAAAAACGCTTCCAGGGGAAGGGCGTTTCACATCACGCTGCACAAGTTGCACCAGCAGCATACATGAAGTCTACATACGCCACTTCCGACGCTCGTCTTGCCAGGTAACCGGACCTGGGTCCACAGACCTCAAACATTGATCCCCTGGAAGCGTCATTGAGCGAGTTGTCGTCCTCTCTGTTGGAGCCTCTTCAACGACGGCAAAATGTATCAGACCAGGTCTTAATAATAGATCCGCCATTGCCGCCGTCCACGTGGTTTTCGCCGATGGCTCCTCAGTCCGCTCCAACAACCACGATACTCCAACTCCTGCAGGGGATGTCTCGAAACCTCCGTTCGAAACGTCTCCACCTTCGTGTCCCATCACGGACTCTCCGGGTCCTAACGGAGCCGCTTACTAAGCCCATGCATCAGCACTCTCTTCCACCGTTTACTCACAAGACAGTATTTTCGTCGCGGCAGCCAGACCCTCGCACGCCGATAGAAGTTGCCTCATGCTTTAACTACGAACAAGGTTTCCTACCCAAGGACCGTGACGGCATCCGTTTTTGTTTCCAGACCCTTCCTTCCTGGCGAAGAACCAGACTATTTCGTTCACGCCCCAGGAAATCTACCTGCCTCCTATAGGGACTTTGCCCACAGTGGAGGAAGACAAACGCTGGTGCCCGGGTCGGGCCCTGCGATGGTACTTGGAAAAGACCAAGCGTATTCGACAACAACACGATCAACTCTTTCTCTTCTACCAAAACAACCTTTCACGCCAGTGTCGAAGGACAACTTATCATATAACACGCTGGATTAAGGACCTCATAAGGCCACTATCTTCTGGCAGAGGTTTACTCGGAGCTCATATGTGCGCAGATCCTTGCTCCTTCTGAGCATGGTTTCACGGTCCCCGTTAGAGGCAAAAAAAAAAAAAAAAAAAAATCATGTTGGCGGCAGCATGAAGACCCCCACGACGTTCGTCTCCCTCCCGCTACGCCATCACCAATACAGTCTCGTCCGATAGTTCCTTCGCTAGGGCTGTGTTACAACCGCTTTGTCTACCGAGTCAACACTAAAACGTGACTGCACGGTCCCGCTCCTGTGGCCTGTGCAGTCTGGTGCAATGTAGCAATATGGGTTAATAGTTGAGATAAAGTAAATAGATTTCACGAAACTCCCTGGTTTGTGAATCTGTGAGCTACGGAATACTTACCCCATATTGGACGTTCCCGCCCAACCGTCCCCACTCTCCTTCCGGGCCATCATGGGGCGTCCTCCTTCATCGAACCACGGGCCTTCGCCCCTCTTCCTTGTGAGCTGCAGCCTGGAAAAATAAGAAGGACGATGGGTTGCCATCCCGGACTTCCGTAAAGATTGCCAGATGGTCAATGCGGCGGGTGGGGTTCAAAGTGCAATATTGGGGTAAGTATTCGTACTCACAGAATTCCAAACCAGGGAGTTTTTGTGAATTATTACCCTATTGTTTTGTGGTCAACAATTATTCTTGGGCATGCCATCCCTGTCCACTCCAAGGTTGAAGTAAATCAGGCCACCTTTTATCTCATCGGCTAGCAGTTGGTTACCATTCAAACAACTTGTAGCATATAGTAAACCATACACTTACAATGATAAACCCGAACCGCACGTCAGCTATGGTGTTCTGATTCTGTTGCTTCTTTGGTCACTACTTACCAGTCTCTGATATATAACCTTCGACTCTTCCAAGATGGGAAGGCTCTTGTGGCAGTCAGTAACCTTGGTTCAACTGCGTCCTGTCCTACTGATATTTTTGCCTCCTTGCCAGGTCCCCGTAGACAACCTAACACTTGCCCAGGAAGAATGCTAAGATGGTGGACTACTGGGGATTATACACTTCCAAAACAGAACTACTCACTGGCCCTAATGAACCGGTGTTCTGTTTTATCTTTAATGCTATGGTCAAAAACAAATAACAGATTACTGACCTCATCACTTTTTTCACCAATTGTTTTCCTGATTGGCCATTATTGGCGGATAATGTTTTACAATTATGCCATATTAGGCAGGATTATACAAGTGTAACAATAGCTCAACAAGAACTTACAACACATGTTTATCTCTGTTGCCCTTATCTTGGTATATTGTGTGAGTACTTTAATTGGCCTTTCGTTGAGATTTTGAGCATCATTTACATGGTGGATAACCAGATTCCACTTTGCGTATCTTGCCAGGTTTGTTTTTTGAAGAAGACGGAACAAGAGACCATAGAGGCAGTCCTGATATAACGTCAACCTGGATAGTCCAGTAAGTAATGAACGTTCTACACAAGATGTCGACTAACAATTAAGTACATATAGTTCTAGTTGCCAATTGGGATTATACGTTGAAAACAAGCAAATTTCTAATGTCTCTGTCCCTGCCGGTAAAATACCTTGAACCCGTATTGCCCTCTGGTTACCTGATAAAAAAAAAAAAAAGAAACTTCCTGCCACTCAACGTTGGCATTCATATGTAGCCACCTTTCCATGTGCATCCATCATTGATTTAAATTTAGCATACATTCTGCCAAAGATGTCTGATGACGTTGGACTGACTTGCAGTAAATTTGCCATGTTATGTTTACTATTGGGTGCCAATTTTCCGCCAATTGTTGATTGATTTATCCAAATTGCCCCTTCAAAATTGCTATATGGTGCACATTTATTTCAGTGAAAGACTTGCACCATTACTGCATCCTCCAAAGTTTGAACGTATCAGCAGGTATGGTTCAGAGTTTAGGACCTAACAGACAAACAGAGAAACATGAATTATTGAATCTGTTGATATCATGTTTTTTGCTCCTCCTCAGATCAACAGATAGCGCTGTCCTTACAGCAGGAACTTCTGACCAGTTATGAGGTATGCCAAACCTTATAGTAACCATCACATTAAAAGCTCAGACTCACTGATTCAAGCTGTGAATCTGGATATCAGTATTCATTAAATTTTGTAAAAACTAGTTTGAAAATGTCCAGTTGAAAATTCTATGGACATGTATGTCTGTAGTAGATCGATGCACCCCCTGGTAATGAAAATATGGTAATGTTATCCAATAACTATGAACCGCCCCTATGCATATTTGATCGTGTGTACTCATCTGTCGATCTGTACTAGTTCAACATCTTTATATTCAGCTACTTCATCAGTATAAGTGGTATGAATTACACTAGGATCACCTCTTATCGAATTTTGCTCTTTTCAATGATAGTATTCCTCGTAAAGATTGTCATCATGTTGTCCTAGTTCTACTACAATGTTTTTGATGCGAGTCCAATTCAACTTCCATCATCCTAGCCCAATTTCTCATGTTGATAGGTAGGGCTGCTCCCCTTTATACTGATACGGGGATCGAATTCCACTTGTTTTAGTCTTTTAGAGTTGCCCAGGTACTTTATCTGATATGTTAGCCGTTTTTAAAGTAGGTGGGAAATTATTCCAAATCGAATTTTTTTGCCCGCCGAAGATTCTCGTTCGTTTAACACCTGTTTTATTGACCAATCAGGTTATTGTATTCGGTACCCACCAGACGTCGAAAATGTTTTTTTAGGATAAGAATACGCGTGATTTTACAACGAGGTTTGGTTAATTAGTTAATGAAGCGTGATGAGGCATTAACGTTAGAGGCCGGCCTCCAGATTTTTTTTTGGAAGAATCACAGTTTAATCAAGAAAGAAGAATTAAAGATAAAATAAAAGGAAACCACTGTACTTTTTGTGTGCGATTCTATTTCATTGACGTCTTCTCTTGGGAACACTAAAAGGAATTATTATTACTACTGCTACAGTGCTAGGGAACTGAACACAGCAGACGTTGGAGGATCAATTCCTCGAACTCCTGATTTGGGGCCGTGCGCCCTCCATCTTTGCAACCCGACGCTGTACCGGATGGCGGAAAGGGGTGAAAACCCCGACTACGTAAAGGCGCCTTTTGATGAGGGACCTGTCACCCACTGGAACTTAACAACCATGATGAGGACCCGATCACGCAAACATGACGACCGAGTGTTGATGCACGGCGGAGGCCGGGCCCCCTTTCACCATCCATGGGGCCGTAAGCAAGACTGATGGCGGAATGGCACGATTGACCTGTGGCGAGTTGCTACCTGTGGCATTCTACCGGTGGCGAGTATTACCCTGACCACCTGGAAACTGGCACCTGGATGTACTACTGCCTTTCCGCCCAACCCCAGCGATGTCCGCGCCCGGCATAACGAAGAGATGGTCCTCTTCCGCCACCCCAGCGATGCCACCCCTATTGCCGCATTGATGCTTGGCCCTTGACGATGTCAGCGTAGCAATGATCGCAGCGGAAGATTCTACCGACGATGTTTTGCTGCAGAATAACCCAGATGCCCAAGGAATGATTGACCAGTCGCACTTATTTTGTTTATGTGAGTCATTTTTTGTGATTGGAGTTTATTGTTGGGATCTCACATTCATGTTCCGGATTTTTTTAACCCATTTGGGTGAGTTGAAACATATTTTTTCTTCATTGGGTCATAACAACTAAGTAAAAGTTGAAAATAGCGTATTTTTTGTGCTCTGTGGTCGTGGTTTGTTGTTGTGCGTCTCTGAGTTTTGTGTTTCTCGGAGCTGGCTTTCTTGAAGTATAGATAGTTGTTAGGATCTCTTTTTTTATGGACCTCGTATGGCAATTGAATGTGGGGATCTTTTCACATATGTTAAGTCATGTGCTTGTCATGCCTGAGAGTGGGTATTTGAGATTTCCTTGGCTTCAGACTAAGGCGCATCCATTTATGGATAGTCTGTTTTGAATCGATTAATGTTTCTCTCGCCAACTGCTCTGGTTACGTGACATTTTCCTTGGATTCCTTTTGGTAACTTGTACGTGCATCCGTTTTCCATGCGTGAAGTTTATAGTATACCCTTTTTTAATGACTTCTGAGGTGATAGTGTTCACCGGCAATGAGTCAATTATTCATGGTCAGTAACTTTGAATTTTTGTGGGACTTTCTATTCTAGTGCTTAGGCGCCCTGTTTTTATATTTTCGGGAGAAATTACTCTGTATCCTAGTTTTAGGGAGTTCTACTTCTACACCCAATAGTTATAACATGTGATTAGTTTTTGAAGTCTGGAATAATGGCTCTTCGCATTTACTGCTATGACAGGGTACCACTTGTACGACCAATTTTGATTAAGTACCCAGCGCGACAGCCACAGTTTTGAGTTGATATGGTCATGGAATATGATGCCTCTGTTACAAAGTCGTCTTTTTTCGATTGTATCATGATTAGACCTAGGATATTATTTCTTGAGACATTGTATTTCTCGTTTGGCGAGATTCTCCGATTTGTTGTGTGGGAAGAACGATGGCATGCTGGTGCATTGCACTGTTTTCTTGGCCCGTATAGGCTTTCCTGTTATCGTTTTCTTTCTGCATGACTTTCGTTGTTTCCGCCTTCCATTGTGTGGTACGATGTTTGTAAACAAGGAGGTGTGGCAGGGTAAGCCAATCAGCGCCTTTGTTATTGTTTGATTTTATGAATGGGATTGTAGTATTTTTTTAAAGGAGTTAAAGGAACTTCAAAGTGTATGTACTTGTACTGCCACATATTGATTATTCTAATTTATTGTTTACTTTAATTGGTGTAATGTGGATGGTATTTGTTATGGATTATTTTTTGGTTTGAAGAGAAAATGACTTGGGGTGGTTTTTGAAATGCTGTTTGGTGAATGATGTGTAGCGGCTTCTATGCCAGTTTATTGGACAAATGAAGTGGAGAGTGCAATGTTCGAAGCTGGCAGTATTTTGAATTCATGTCATGAGTCATTGTTAACCTTTGAAGGAAATTTTTATAGTTCACATTTCAGCCCTGCAATTAAGACATTACTTTTTCAAGGATAAAGTTCGAGTATAGTTCTTAAGTGTGGCAGTTACTTTTCATATTACAGTATGGACATTTGCTACCCCAGGCTTAGGGCAGTAGGTCCTCAGCCATGCAAGTTCTATGCAGGAGATGGAAGCTTGGTTTCTTCTGGGCCTTGAGCAAACTTCTGAGGCAAGTGTGTACCCCTTGTTAGTGAAGAATGTTAGGTTTTTCTTATCTGATATCATGTCAAGTATATTTCCCAAGAGCTATTCAATTGTTTTTGGTGAGTCGTATTGCTCACTGCAGATTCTGAATATGTACTTATTTGCTGTAGTAGTTCATTTATATACATGTTTTGACGGACAGAAAAGGGCCATTTTTGTCCAACCCCCCCCTTGATGTATTCATGTATGTTTTGGTTTCTTGAATGAGTTTTGGGTCGATGGATTTGTAAAATGAGTAACATCATTTAGGTTAGTCCTCACTTCTAGAGGTCTAGATGCTGTGAAGAATGGAATGTATTTGACGTTTATGATGCCACCTCTGAATTTTTCGTTATGATAATCTGTTATTTTCTGCTTTCTATCATAACCTTGAAGTTTTAAGTAGTATTTATTCCCATGAGGAGTTACATGCTTGTAAACAACATTAAGCCTTATCGGAGTTTTTCTGTTAAGTATTTTAAGTTATGATAATATTCGGGTTCTTCGTATGTCTTGAAGAATTTGTGCAGTCAGGTGTCATGAATCCTGCAGTCACACATGAATCTATGCGGTCGATGTTATGCAAGAATTAATGGGTCAGGATTATTTTAAGGATTGGTCTGTTTTTGCTTTAATCAGATTCATATGATTATGATATTCTATTGTTTGAATACTTGTGTCTCGGATTTGCGTACGAGATGATGAGTGGTTGCTCCATGGCGGGAACAGACTTTGTCCCTCTGATCTCGTGTGCTTGACTTTGAGAGCACATTGATACAGATTGTTAGAAATTTTCTTGAGATCCGTAATGGTTGATATTTATTGTGCTGACTTTCTTTTCTTGTAAAATTTTAAAAGTGGGATTCACCTTCCACATTTTGTTTCAAAAATTCATGTGGATACTAAAATTTTAAAAGGGCCAAAGATGTCATGTAGTAGATCGATGACCCCCCTTGGTATGGTATGTATGTTATCTAACAATAACTAGGAACCGCCCCTATGCAATTTGATCTGTGTTTTACTCTATCTGTTGATCTGTACTGAGTCAAACATCTTTATATCAGCTACTTTATCAAGATATAAGTGGTATGACTTTACTTACTAGGATCACCCTCTTAATCAAATTTAATGATCTTTCATATGATAGTATTCTCGTAAAGATTGGTGATCATTTGTCCTAGTTCTACAATGGTTTTGATGCGAGTCAAATTCAACTTCCATCTAGCCCAATTCGCATGTTGATAGGTAAGGCTTCTCCCCTTTATACTGATAACGGTCGAATTCCCCTTGTTTTTTTAGTCTTTTAGGAATTGCCCAGGTACTTTTCTGATATGTAGCAGTTTTAAGTAGGTGTGAAAGTGAAATTTATTCCAAATTTTAGATGTTTTTGCCCTCCGAATATTCTCGTTGTTAACACCTGTTCGGTTATTGACCAATCCGGTTATTGTATCGGTACAACACGACCTCTCGAATTTAGGAATAATAGATAGGCGTGGAATTTTTACCACAGGATGGTAATTAGTTAAAGAAGTGTGATGATAGGCATTAACGTTAGAGCCGGCCTCCCGATTTTTTTTGGAAGACACAGTTAATAGAAGAAGAATTAAGACCGAAAATAAAAGGAAACCCACTGGACATTTTGTGTGCGATTCTATTTCATTGAACGTCCTTTCTCTGGGAACACTAAAAGGAATACCATTATTACTACATGGCTAACAGAGTGCTAGGGAACTGAACACAGCAGAGATCGGTTGAGGATCAATTCCTCTAACTCCCTGATTGGGGGCCGTGCGCCCGTCCATCTTTGCAACCGCGACGGCTAACCGATGGCGGAAGGGGTGAAAACCCCGACTCCGTAACATATTTCAATGTCCTCTTACATCAATTTACTCCACCGAAAAAAAAAAACAAATTTGTCTACAAATCACCAGTTTTCTCTTTATCCTATACATTATATAATGTGAACCTCAGATAACCTCAAAATGACCTATGTTTTGTTTATAACTAGTTATAACTATAGTCTACTCCACCATTTGAACTCCAAAGACTTTGAAAAATTGCATAAATTATGCTATTTACTAGGAGGCCCGGTCATTCGACAGTCCACACTTTTGAATCCTCCCCCAAGATTCAACTATGGCGAACATGTTGTGCCGATCGAGTTTTGGTTCCAATCGGAAGAATATTGAAGAGTTATTGTGCTAACAAGATAGTTTCCCAACAGATGTGGCTGTGGTGATGTCAAACACAAAACAGCCCATAATATCGCTGGAGTGGGGATATAGTTACGATGTATCAGTAAGCCTGTTGACAGCATGCTCATGTAAGAACAACAGGCGGGAGAGACCAATTACATTTTTGTAATACATCTCCTTTCTATGCAGGACTTTCTCCATGACATGTTGGTCAAGTACAACTTCAACCCAGAGCTGGGTCAGATCCCCGTTGATGTGAGTATGAATTACTGCGGGTGCCACTGTATGGCGATCTATTTCACATATTCAACTTACCCCATATAAACCTGTTACAGTTAATGAGTTTAATACTATTGTGTCAAAGGTCATAGGAGTTCACTGTCAGTTTGACGTTGCACGAGCAGTGTACAGAACTATCCTTCGAAACTCCCCTGGCAAAAATCACTCAGTCATTCTAACAGCCCAAAAAACTTCACAGGTGTTCCCACATGCTCATTGTACCAATAATCGTGAAACAGGCTGGTTGAACCATGCACCCCCACTCACCCGTCATTGAACATCTGGTGATAACACAAGGTCCAGTGGGTTGGGCTAACTGGTAAAAAAAATGTGAGATTTTTGACCGATTATCAGTATTCCTCCTAAGTCCCGCCTGAGCTTGCAAGATTTTGTAGGGGACACTATTTGGAATAATACAAATTACTAATGATTTTATCACATTCAACGCAAGTTTTTAGGTTGCCTCTTGCTTCAGGTTTCATACAAATTCAAGGTATGGATTGGGCG
Source organism: Sclerodactyla briareus (assembly GCA_026419785.1). Lineage (NCBI taxonomy): Eukaryota > Metazoa > Echinodermata > Holothuroidea > Dendrochirotida > Sclerodactylidae > Sclerodactyla > Sclerodactyla briareus. The sequence goes on along the minus strand of JAODTK010000189.1, from coordinate 209,504 downwards.
CAGTGGGGCGGGCAGTTATAGTTTAGAGCTACTTGTTGCTGTGTGAGCTACAATCTTTGAGAGCTGAGACAAGCATTGAAGAGTACGCACAAATTGTTGTATCCGAACGCACAGCCTAACTACAACATTGAATGGGGAGCAGGTGTTTGTCCCAGCTATTTATCTGATTCTAGGCCATGGGCATGGCTAGGTCGTAATATTTTCAGATAAAAAGGTTGAGAGGGTGCTTGAGGGAGACGGGCAGTATTCAGAAGGTCTAGAGTGCTCTACAGATTTGAACTGGTACACACTATAACAATTCATTTTGTTCTCACCAGAGGGAGTTTATGGATATATTTGAGCATCCAGAAATGAAGTATAAATGATTTGGGGAAGAGCTCATTGTTGGTATCAGTCTCTAATGGGGTTCTGTTGGAAAGTTTTGTTACAGTTATTTAGCAGAAAAATAACTAGGTATCACAGAAAAGAATTGGGGCTTCTAAAAGTAGCTTCTAATGATAAATTTGTGTAACACCATATATACATATTGCTTTTCCCTACATAGCCTACTATAATTTTGACAATTTCAACCAACATTATTTGGCTACTGCTATGACTACCGAAAAGCTATGGTTACAGATTGTTTGTTGTTTTATTGTAGTCTGATTCACAGATTCTGTCAATATTCTTCTCGTTGCAGATAGGTGAACCTATATTTGGCAGTGCTGCAAACACCTTCACTGACTTCATGGCACCGGGCGTCGTCCTCACGTAGCTCATTCACTTCTATACTCAAAGCTTGCCTCACACTATACAGGGCTCGGGCCGCGATGCTCGCAGACACTGCTCGTGGTCAAGGCACAATGAGTGTGGGACTGCTCGCGAAAGCTTACGATCAGTTGCACAATCGATTGCAAACATTTGCAAGCAGTGACCAAATTTTTTTTTTGTGGATACACGCTGTAGAAACTCACAGCAGAAGATGAACAGAGATATGTTTCATTTCTAAGGTTCTCTCTGGATGCTCTCTGAGAATCACTGAAGAAACTTGGACCTTTCATAGAATGTGTGTTCCTCATGATGAGTACATGAACCCATTTGTTTTGGGGTCAGGTCAGAGGCCATCTGATGTCACCAGAGGTAAAAGTCTGAAATCTTTGTAAGCACAATGAGTCCAGAATGGTTGGTCTGATCAGGTAAGACATCCTATGTGTGCTTTCTTATGGAGTGCACAGGAACCCTATTGTTCTTGGTTTAGGTCCGGGGTGAATTTTGGTCAAAAATATAAAATTTGTAAAAATTTATGTGTGTAAGGCAGCTGAGAAGAGTAACATTTGGGCCAATTTCAACTTGTAACGTGATAATGGACTCCACCTGGGTGGATGAAGCTCATACTCAGTATGAGTGTTCACTTGATGACTTCATTTGCTCCTATTATTTCTAGGGTCAGGTGAGGGGTCAAAGAGGCCAAAGTGGGAAAATCCTTGTTGAAATTAGGTTGATTAGGTTGAAGTAGTGTGTAGGTTTCTTATCAAGAGTGCCGGGTAGTGTTGCGCGGTATACAGGTATTCACGTTAGTACCGCAGTACCGACGGCCTTATGCACAGGTACTAGTACCGGTGTGCTGGCTAAAAATTACCGGTACTGGCTAAAATCACTGTGCTTGTAGTAAGTGTCAATTTCGGCGGCCGCACACATCGTGGTTTTAGCATTAAATTATGTCTTTCATAAAAAAAAAAATTCTAGTACTAAAATAACAATTTTGCTTCATTATCAGTAAATAAATGTTGACCAATTTCAAAGGACTGCGTGATCGTTCAAGTATTGTGGGACCAACTGACCAGACCAACGTTAGTTACGTGGTTGTTTTCATTACAGAAGTTTTCCATTTCAAATAAAAAATAAATTCCTCTTACATTAACACTGGGAAAATTTATAAGGAACAAAAAACTTGCGAGGAATTCCCCATCATCAGCCCCGGGATATCGCCAAATCTAATTGCCGTGAATATTTTCCGAAATTTTTAGGCAAACTAACAACTGAGTTTTTCTATCACTCAATGAATTTTCTTGCATATACATCACGTTCAGCGACATCGACGCAATTGATGTTCGGCAGTGTAGCGCGAGGTGTTATTGGTTAGTTTAAACATGTGATGTAATTACAATGCTCTGATTAGTTGGCGGTAAGATTTCTAGCGTCACAGTGGTACCAACAACCATATACCAGTTCCGCGAAATACAGGCTTTTTAATACAGACCTGCAGCACGTGGTAATTGCATTGCGTATAAGATTGTGATCGCGGGCTGTAGCGTAAACAGAGTATATTATTATTCCACTGCTCTGTGATCACTTTAAAATGAAGACAATTTGAACAATTTGACAATTTCAGCCAGAATATTTTTCATATAGCGCGAAAGAGCAAGGAGGGAGGTATACGAGGAGAGCTTGAAGTTGAATTAAACTGCGTGATACACAGCTGTGTGTTGTACAGTATAAACAAGTAACAATAACGATCCCTGATGTCTTTCTAGACATACGTGAATACCAGTACCAGCACCAATACCGGTGCCAAGTCATCGGTACTACCGTCCGCAAATCATCAGTACCGCGCAACCCTAGTGCCGGGACTCTATTGGTTGATCAAGATAGCATCGTTTCTTATGGAAATGGGAAAATTGTCAAACGTGTCCTAATGTTGCCAATAATGAGTTTGTACAATTTTCCATTTGCCCTTGTGTCTGGCCATAGGTGTCATAATGAGTGAATAAATCACTAAGAAAGCCTTTTGGGCTATCTGGTTTGTCTCCCTATTGGTGATAATAATGATAATGATGTTGTCTTATATAGCGCAGGTATCCAGCTAACAGCTGATCAAGGTGCTTTTTACAACATGTAAAACCTATTGGTTTATTGTCTACCTATTGGTTTAATGTCTACCTATTGGTTTATTATCTACCTATTGGTTTAATGTCTACCTATTGGTTTATTGTCTACCTATTGGTTTGTCGTCTACCTATTGGTTTATGTCTACCTATTGGTTTGTCGTCTACCTATGGGTTTAATGTCTACCTATTGGTTTAATGCCTACCTATTGGTTTATTGTCTACCTGTTGGTTCATTGTCTGTCTTACAGAGATTTAACATTTCAGAAACTAGACTAACTGTCCACCTGTATCTTCTAACACTGATACTTCACAGGCTCCCAGGAAGAGAGCGTATACTTTCCAAAGCTCACTTGCTCACCTACAAAGCAATCAATGGTCTTTCTTCAGGACATACTAAAAAGCAAATCTTCGATTTTCAATCTAGCAAAGCTAACCTGACAAGTTTAAGGGTGACCTAATTACTGACCTCAAAGGGTCATGTGTGACATTTATTCCAAACTGGAACCATATAAATAGCAATTCTTCTTCTGACTCTTAGAAGATTTCTTATATCGATAAATTTCTCTGTTCGCAGGATTGTATTCTTCCTAGCAGTTGGTCTGTCAGCATTGACCTTCGTTACAGAGAGGAAAGAGGGGCTCTTGGATCGCTCATGGGTCGCCGGTAATAGCAGTTGTAGATACTTCATTTCCTCCTGAAAGCCATATTCGTTATTCCACATCCTCAGTAACTTTGCCACATTTTCCAAAACACTAACCAATACCTGGTGATAGTAGACTGTTCCACCAGATTTACTTGTACCCTCATCTGTTTATCTTTGTCACCTGTAGATTATCCTTTTCAATCCTGTAACATTGAAGAATGTTTTTCTTCTTGTGGATTTTTCTTTCTATGGTAACTTGGGTACCCACGTAGGACGCGGTAGCCTAGTGGTTAAGGCTCTGGACTTGTGATCCAAAGATCCGGGGTTTGAGTCCCAAAGCGGTTTTGTATGTGTCTCTAGACAGGGCACTTTATCTTGTGCGTCTCTCCCTACCAAGCTGCTAATTTGGTACCTGTGAGGTATGGCTTGTCTTACGCGCTGATCTCGATCTGCTGCAAACCCACGCATGTGTGGGGGATGAGCATACCAATGACCAGGGGTAATGTTTTGAAGCGCCTTGAGGCCTTGGCATAAGGTGCTATATAAATCTCCACATTACTTACTGATGCTAAAGAGAACAAAAAATCATTCAAATATCACTTTGTTCCAGGTTCATAGTATGTTCGGTTGGGGAGATATGGCTTCCTCAAATTTCATACAATTAGCTGATTTTGGCAAACTGGCAACCTTTTTGTAATGTCATATCTACCAATTATAAGGGATAAAACCTATTTTCTTTCATTTTCTCTAAAATTGGTAGATATGAATCATCAAATGTTGCCAATTTGCAAAATTGCCAACTTAGCAGTGATTATTTATTAATCTTTAAAAATTCGTAACTTTATAACCGAACATGCTATGAACATGAAACAATGTTTGATTGGCATAAAAAAACAAAAATAAACCAACAAGAAATTTTCCATGCACAATCATATGACATTGAATATTTTTGGCTGGACTTGTCCTTTAATGTAAATATTCGGAGGTAGCTGGTACAAGAGGCCATGGTAGACCTAGAAAGTCTTGGAACAGGGATGCTCCCAGAAAATTCTGAGTACCGCACCAAAATTGTTGAAAAACAACAGTGCGGTGTGGGAGAGTGCAGCCATGTTTGAAATTTAATAGCAAACAGGGATGGTGCCAGTAAATTTGTCTATTATTTGTCATGAGTGTTTGGGTAGAGTTAAGCCGAGTGCTGGGTGGTTCCTAGCGGCGTGGCCCCCCGTGGGCACATCCCTGCCGCCTCCGGGAAGATTCACTAGGGCTTTGTGTTATATCTTGATCAGGCTAGATAGAGATGTGTTTGGCAGAGAGTCACTTGTGCCCATCTTATCCATGTGATCATGGATAACAGACATTAAACCACTTATGATGATGATGGTGATGAGTTACTCCGATCACTATCTCTTAGAAGCCATCTTCGTTTATGATCCCTTTTCAGTGGATTTGTGACCCCAGTTTAACAGTACCGATACTTGGTGATCGTCGCCTGTTCACCAGTTCCATCTTGTCTTTCCTCTGTTTGATTGTTAACTTTCTTCAATACTATTCTAACTATCATTTCCAACCCATTCGGTTCCTGGGACCCCCATGCATACCAATTTGGGTCTCCTGGAGTTCTAATCCTCATGACGTGGCAAGAAGCCAAAATGGCCAAGAATGTTTGATCCTTTTTACTCTGCCTCTGTCTGTAATGCCTGGTGCTTGCTAAGCCTTGAGTAAGAACGATTCAATGCCCTTCCCTAAAAAATACTGTGTGTGCAAGACTGAGTGAAGCTTGTGAACATGACTCTTGACACCTTGTGAAATCTTTTTTTCATCTCGCTAAATTCAACCCAACTGTTGAAGTTTGCAATCTTGCTTGTCATTCACTGGTGGTGGTTGCCCCTAACCCCCTTTCTCACCCTTGTGATGTGTTCCCCCGTCGAGGTCCTCACGCCCCGTCTGCCCGGCAGTGTTTCATCATGCTGGTCCAGATGACTTCAGTCATTATCTTCAATCTTTGCCGTATCAAGGTCGTCCTCCTCTAACAGCCCTACAGTGCAGGTTCTGGTGTTTGACGTGTTGTTCCTACATGTTATCACAAGTGGTGTGTAGGAGGCTCCCACTGCCCTTAGACAACTTAGGTGGCGACTAAAAACAAAAATTGGAATTTGTGATAACTCTCACTAGATAGAGGTAAAGAAAACAATCTTGAGAAAACACACAGACTTCTGTGAATTTCTACCTCCGTCCTTCCTCCACCGAGGACACGGTACTATTGTGCTAAATCTGAGAGGCCCTCACATGGTTCTACTGTCAATCAACTCAAAAGCTTGGAGCTTTTTGTGTGTATTTTCCTCTTATCTGAGCCATTTGAAGACAGTTGGCTGTATTCTACTTGATCTGTGATGAATTTCCCTCGGGTCATACCAGAGAAAAAAAATAGTCCATACCTGGTGCCTCCAGCTGGGCAAAAAAAAAAAAAAAAACAAAGCCACGAGAAACCGACAGCGGGAATACTAAGGGTAGGCAATCACCATGTTGCATATGTGTGTCAACTATACTCCACCATCGTATAAGATAATGCCAAAAAGGCATGAAAACAATTAGTGCAGTTTCCAGGCCTTCACCTTGGCGGAGTTTTTGGCGAGGCCTCAGGTTCTATCCTCTGCTTAGCAATTTACTTTTTTTTGAACAAGCAAAACACCGTTAATGCCAGGCACTCTTAATGTACCTAGTTTTTTAGTCAATTGTATCATTTCATTGCTACAGGTGCCACTGAGGGTAGCATATACTCATAGTTCTCCTGACAGCCCTGCAGGGACTCTGTGGTATGGCTTTTGGTCTCTGCATACAGCGGTCCTTGATAACGATGTCTCTGCCGTCCAGGTTTGCCCCTGGGATCCTTCTATCCATATGCTTCTCATCGGTGAGTTCAAACAATGCTATCCAATGATCAGGCGAGCAAATGCTAGGACAGCGCCTAGGAGCAGGTGTTTATCTCCCAACACCTGGGCGGAAGAAGATGGTAGAGTCTATCAGTGACACTTTTGCAACGTAATTCCAGGTTCAAAATCCACGTTCCTGGACGTTTTCCTCTAGGTGGCTGTACTTGGTAAGTTGTTGATGGGTGAGGTCTTTGTTTTTTTCACTTCATGGTCCTGCTGTAATGCAGTGGACTTTCTGGGTATTAGGTTTTTACGAGATTTTGCAATAAGTGCTTGGATGGATTAGTCATATTGAACTTGAACTTTCGGTTGTGAGGAAGTGGTCTTGGAGTTCACTGCTTGACCTAAATAGCGTCCTCGTAAGCAGGTGGCCTGAGAAAGCGAGTTACTGCTGGGCTCGTTCATGCTCAATACAGCCAGCTTAGGGCTCTTGATGAGCCTTAATGGACATCCTGAACCCGTAGAATGCAAATCAAATCCTCAGCTTTTGAGCCTACCATTTAGGCTGCAGAGCACAGATACGCTCCGACGAAGTGTATGACAGGAGCGTGAGCATGGATGGACACAGGTGGTCTCGTCCTTCTCTTCTTGCACTGTGACCAATGCAAACAATGCGGGGTGAAACTATCCTGCTCCCTGGACCCCCATTTTACTTCAGCATCAGGTTGACATAAGGGGCCATTTGTGCAAACTGTGTTTTCGTGGTTACTCTACCGCTATGCCACTGCTCCACCCCAAACAATGCAGTACCCTCCACTAATGACTTTAAAATTTTTTGCCATGTTATATCTTGGAGCCACTGTATAACTGATATCTAAATTCCACAGCAGAACAGTTGTGAACTGTGATAGTTACCCTAATTGGCATCCCTGCACCACCCCCCCATATTATCTCAAGACCTGGCATTTTCTCTTACCACATACTCCAGGTTGGCACCCCAATCGCCCTTCTTTTTGCCCGCCAAACCGTCTGGTTTAGCCAAGACTTGTGCAGGGTTGCATAGCTGTGAGGTAGAGTCATTTAACAACGTATCTCATGCCCTGACAAACGCCAACTGCATTTTGTACACCTTGAGTCCTACGAACCTGAGCACAACCTGCACGATTAATTGACTACGAACATTCTCCCAGTGATTGTCAGAGTGTTTGTCTTCATGATTCATGAACCCACAGAAATCAAATCCCAAACCATTTGGTTGTAGAGAAGTTACCATTCGCTATTAGTTGGGCAATCACCTGACTATTATCAGCCCAATGGTAACAGTTACTGATAGTGTGAATAAATCGTCCCTCTTTCAAATTGTTCCTATAGGTATCATTTGGCCTATACAGGGGATCGCCGACACCCTCTTCTACCATCATATGAGCCCTCCCCAACTACGCATCGAGAAGCCACGCATAAAGGTCCATCGCACTCAGAGGTAAGGGAATCCCTCTCCAGTAGTTTGTTTCGGCTTTTTTTTTCTTTCGCAGGAGTCTTACTTGGTCAACAATGTATTGTATGGGTTGTGTTGATATGGAAGAAAACACAAGACTTTTGATGGAGACAAATTTGAGCCGCATTTTACCCAGGCAGCTATATATACCTGCCTGAGGATTAATGGTCATAAAATAGGGCCGTTGCGATTGTGAAAAACCCACTTATTGATCACTTCTCAAAACATACTAAAAGGCTTCTATAGCAGCTTCTGAAATGGACCAGTGAACTGGGAGGTATATTCTTGTAATGTGTAGGTACATGTGTCTTATTCTGTCAGCCCCTCTTGTTTGTTTTCTTTGCCTTTTTGTGATGAGTAGGAGGAGGGAAGGGTGGCATTGACACACTAACAGGCTTAGCAGCCCATGCCATGGACCAGTTGATTGGTTGGTATATTCTGGCGCCCTCACAAAGTGTGATGGTAAATAGAGGTATGTTCAAGTGGTGTTTCTCTGACCCTTTTTGACGGTGGGGAGGCGAAAATGGGGACGGGGGGAGGGGTATTGACCAACTTGACAATCTTGTCTTAAAACGACTGGCACCCCAGTATGAGATCTCCTTTGATGAGCCTAACCGGTCTTCATTGGACAATTAGGGTGTGGTGGTAATGCCAGTTAGGGATGGGCTGAATAGGCTGGTCACGTGTTCGTATTAGGTGGTAATGCAGGAATGGTGATTTGTGGATTAAATAATTACTGTGTGAAACCCAAATAATTACTGTGTGAAAATTAAAGATAAATTAGGCTGGATTTAATCAAAATTGCCGGGACATCCTCTTTGCCCCTGGATGCCCATATATTGGGGGGGGAGGGGGAACATTGCCCCCTCCCCATCCCTGGGATTGCTGCCAGGGTAATTGTCAGCCATAGAACGGAACCAACTAGATATTCCAAATGTTTGGGGGCATACACATCATTTGGGTGCCTGACGAGCGCTCACACTAGAAAGAGGTGGGAGCGGGGGGGGGGGGGGGGGGGCGGTGCGGTGGACAGTGATTAGATGGTAATTGTTAATCCAGGGGCTGAACACAAGGTATCCTTATTTTTCATTTGGGGGTATTTGCTCTTGTGGTCATGATTGTTTGACACTTTACAAGCATCATCCATTATGTGAAGTCTTGGTGAAGGTTCACAGCTAACATAAGGGCGCTGTGCAGGTATCAGATAAGGCACTGCCGATTGTTGACAGGAATACTGGGTGTTTTGGGGATATTGCCATGGAATCAAATTCTACCACTAAGGCGAGTTTCCTTGTTGAATATGCGTGTCCGGGATGGATGGAAATCACATATTTACGTTTGTTTCAGAAGGAAATGCACTGAGTTTATGCGAAGACATAAAATGCAACATCCCCCGCATATTTTGTTGATTGGCTTTTTGATGATTTAATTATTCATGTTATTGTTGGTATATGCATCCGTATACACACTGGTACATGTGCTTATCTTGCTTATTCAGCGTTGCTTTGCTTTCAAAAAAAAAAAAAAAATTGCATCCGTGGAACCATTCTATTTTTGAAACTAAAATAGGACATATTCAGCCACTGGCCCCATCTCAGGTCACCTGAAATGGTGATTTTTCACATTGGAAACAGAGGGCTCACACAACAATGTAATCCTAGATAGGACAAGCATACCTTACCCCATGCCTTTCATGGTTATTATTCATTTCTCCCCACAGGATGGACGATCACCCATCCTGGGGTGTACATGGGTTTCGTGGTCACCCTATGCTGGAACATAGTGCGCCTGGTGCTCTCGGAGGTGTTACTCCGTCTTCGTAAATAGAAGTTCATCGGTCGGTTATGTAGACCGAGGCGTCGTAGTCAGCCCCCTTCCCCTGGCCTTGTTTTCGTTGATGAGATTCAGGGGTCATCACAAACTTTGGTCGTCAGCAGGAAGGTGTTAGCAGTGTGTCTGCGGAGTGGGCAATATCGAGCTACAGGGTTGCCAAGTATTTCAGAATTTTGTTTTATGCGATGGGTTTTCATGGTCAGTGATTTATATACTGTACCTGCCAGTGGTGGTGTATTGTTATGAAATGCTATTCTACTCATCTGATGGGCCGATGGTTTTCTAGCTAGCTGATGCCAAGATTTCTGGTCACTGAGATGAAGAGTTTGGCAGACCGATAACTCATAACTTGGCATGTTTTTCATGGATCCATAGTTATTAATGATAATATGTTGGTTTTGCATAATGGTGGATAGTGGTTAAATATGGGCGAATGAGACCCTCTAGCCTTGGTTGACAACTTGTCTAGTGTTGATGTCACAGAGAAGGTTTCAGTGCCTGATCTATGAAAACAAATTGGCATTGGAAGGACACGTACCATCGATAAAATCCTGCTCTATTATTATGGTAGTATACATTGACTTCATGCAGTCCGTGTCGGACTTGATGGTAGATGAGTGTACGATACGAGCATCACCAGATTGTCAGTCAGCGACTGTGTCAAAATTTACATTTACAGTGTCACTGTGTGATATAATCATCCTTGGGCGGGAGGAGAGGGGTGGGGGTTCATTAGTATTACAGTATATTTGTGCAATGTTGTTACCTCAAGATCACAGGGTATTATAGATATACCTTTACCCAGAGTATAACAGCAAATGTTCGGACCGTTTGTGGTCTTCACCTCTCAGCTGAGGAAATGGAAGAATTGGGTGGGATGAAATGCTGTCGTTTGCTACTGACACAAAGCCATATTATTCTCATTCCACCTTGAGTATGATTTTACTCCTGCCCCAAAAAACGAGTTATGCTAAATGCAATGTTTTTGCATTTTCAGAAATTTTAGTGATAGAGTGAAGTTGAAGCAATTCTGTGAAACAATTTCAAAGTATCCAGAATATGTTTCAACATGTTGAATTGTTTTTTGCAATGGTATCCAGTATAGTACTCACATTGGTTTCATTGCATACACAATAATTGATGTAACGTACTTGTGTATCATTCAAACCTCTTTTTTTTTCATTGGCAAGAGTGGAACAATATATATATATATATATATATATATATATATATATATATATATATATATATATATATATATATATATATATAGAATAGCCTCTAAAACAGAGACTATATCGAGAATGTGTTCTTTTATTTTCATATACCCCATCCGTTGTAAGATGTGACTAAATGAAACAATGGTACTTATTATATTCAGCAACTGATCCATCTCCTCACACACTACCAATTGCCATTGCTATACTTGGGGCCTAAATAGCCTAGAATTGACCAAACTGAATTGCTGAAGTTGACAACCTACTCAAATTGACTAATATCTTCTATGAGTTTTATCTTTTTTTTTGTGCAATTCTCGAGGATTCCCTATATCACGTGTGGGTTAGGATCTTGTGCAATTTGATCCAATTTCATTTCTACGGCTGGGGAGGTCCAGGCTATAGGCGCCATTAAGGGCTCATCAAGAGCGAGCCCTGGCTACGTGTTTGTGAATTAGAACCAGAGACAAGCTCACCTTCTCTTCTCGACGATCTTGTTATTGATATCGAGGCCAGGGTGTAACCAATCCCAACCCTTTCCAGGGACATTTAAACCGCCACTTGGGAGAATCTCAGTACACTTCCTGATCCGACCACTTTCTCAACAACACCCTGTGGACTACTGTTGCACCCCCCAGTGGACTCTAGGATCTGACCACTTCTCAGAACCTGGATGAGCAAAGAGTCCTGTCCACGGACCTGCTCACATCCAACGATTGAAACTTACGGCAAATACCCCGAACATATTCCAGAACCCCCATCAAAATCAACTGCATTACAGCTGAACATTCAAGGGGGAACAATGCCTCACCCTCACAACTGCAAGTACAAGCCACCTAGGAGAAATGACCGATTATATTCATTATTGAATGCGAGACAGTATTCGTATTAGAGAGGTGGTGTCAATGTGTAATCCATTTCTGACACTCGCGCGGCCAGAATGGGCTCTATTGCAATAACACACCTCTAAGCTAAAAGCTCCCAGGCCCTACACTGGAGACATCCATCTTCATCAAGGGTTAGAACCAGTTTTTGTTGATTTGATTTGAATTGTGACAGTTGTATCATGCCACCTGGCCACAAAGTGATCAGGTGTTTCTTCTTCTTCTTTTTTCCTTCCCCACATTCCGGACAGTATCATCCTTGCTTGACTTGGTTTGCCTATGTTCCTAACGGTGACAATCATCCGTTTGAAATAGCTGGTGTAGCGTTGCAAAATGCTCATCAAATGAGCAAAATTGCTACACACTTTTTGAAGTGCATGCTCATTTTGTACACAAAACTATAGTCATCATACAGTTTCTAAAATTCCTCCCAAATGCTACCAAGTGTCCCGGCCCTAATTTTCCAACACTGATTATCTGTCAGTGAGGACCTGTAACACTCAGATGGAGACAGTATGATGAACTTATCTGGATGCAGCCAATGTCTGTTTTCATTGTAACGTAGAGGTTCCACTTGTTGCCACTCACCAAAAACGAAGAAATGAAGACCCATGAGCTTTTTTTTTTCAGCTAAATTGTGTAGAAATACTTACATCTGTATATATTCAGATACTATTACTATATTAATTATATAACTTTTTAATTGTGTCTATACTTTTCCTAATTCTCCGATATTGATGTGATATTTATCTTCAAGGAAATAAAGATGCAATCCTGTTACTACACTTACCTTCTGTGTTTGAAGAAAATATTCAATTGAGTTGTGTGCTGAATGACGAATGAATAAACTTTTGTAAATAAGGTTTTGTCTATACCATCCTCAAGGGTTAGCCATACAGACATCTATGGACAACAGATCTCCTCCGCTAACTATATACCCCAATTTTCTCCTGCTAACTATATACAAACGGATCTATTTCTATTAACAATAGACACCAGATCTCCTGCTAACTATAGACAACCAATTTCCTCTTGCTAACTATAGCACCATATCTCCTCATCAACTGTAGATTATGAGAATCAATACATATGCAGGACAATAAACATTTTCCTTCAATCATTTCCAGTTCCTTCACATTATCACACAAGGTGAGGCATCTTTTCAAGAACCAACCATAACGATAGAAATTATTACCTCACCAATTTGCTGTGGAAGAGTTATAGCAAAAATACGTTGAAGAGCTCATAGAGCCTTGGCAAATTGACAGTGTTTGACTGGGAGAGGCTCAATGATATTACAAGTACCTGTAGATTGGGGTCAAATCCAGGTCAGTTATAACAAGGTCTAAAAGGTTGTTTTCTGTTGCCCTCTTTGCTGAGAACTCACATTAAGACTGGAGCATGGAAAAACAGGGGATATCCTGGTAGGCAATTGCATGCTGCTGTCAGTTGGGCATGATTACCCTAACCTTAACAATATGGTACAACCAAAGAGGCATAACCTTACTTTGGTCCAGGTTTGCACTCTTACCTGTTGTTGGTTCAATATGTTTCTTGTTTCAATTTGTCATGCTGCAGTCTCCCATCTGCGCACACACTATATAAGGGTAAGGTGTTCCCACTCCACAAAGCAAATACGCTCCCCCAATGGCCGATGGTCATGTAACAGATTTGCAATAAACTAGCACATGTGCTAGAGGCCATATCAAAACAAACACGCAAAGTTTGGAGTTCTAGCATCTTGCCTTGTTTAGATATTCGGTTTGCTTTCGAGTAATCTTACATACATCAACGAGATAAAAAAAATGTTGAATTAGGCCGCTCCATAGACCCTACAAACGGTAAATGCTGCAATTCTCCGCATGGTTAAACGCGAAAAGGAAAAGGGGTATTCACTTATAAATTAATGAAGGGAACTGGGGAGACCCTCGCTGGTGTGAATATTCCTTCCAGCCGAGGGTGACAAAAAAGCACATGATGAACAAAGGGCAGAGAAGGGCGGTCCTGGTATGGTCCTAAACACAGATGATGTTCATATAAATTATGGTAAGCATACAGTATTAAGTAGGTTGAATAAAAAAGACCAAGACAGGGAACCTGGGTAGGGGTTCGAGGATGGAACTGTCGCGTATCCTTAAGCGACAATATATACACACCACGGGTTATTTCACAGAATTAATATCAAGAGGGTAATGCTGCGATAACAACAACAGTCACGAGATTGGTCGTCTTCATAGACCCGGAAACCAGGTAAGTTTATGGGATATATGCATAAAACGGAAAACTAAGTTTTACCAACATGATAATAAAATAGTGACCCTTCATGGCAAATTCTGGCTTCAGGGTCCATATAAAAGTATCCTGTAAAATTGATGTGGTAAGCATGTGCACAATTCCAACTGTGCATGCCGTCCAGAGTGGGCCCACAGTACACATAGGGGTTTATGCACCAATACCATAGTAGTGGAGATCTGTCTCTCCCGAGAAACAATAGAGAAGTACACAGGATATGTTGATGCATGTCGTCTATTTTGTCGAGTGCAGCGTCTGTGATGGCGCCCCCCAATGTACTTCACAAAAAACAAGCTCATACATACCAAATTGCAAATCTGTCCCCGCACATCCCCATACACGTCAACCTGGCTTTTCTCTTACCACAGAGCTCGGGTACAATTGTGGCCGATGAGTTGTAAGAATGGCCTAGCTGCCTATCAAAAAATGACATATTGGCAATCACTTAAGTCATCATCGGCTCATTCGTTACACAGAGAGCCCTCCTTTTCGCTCAGGACTCCCCCCCCCCTCCTGAACATCTGGGCGCTGATAGTCAAAGACTTGCATCAAGATGATCCGTTCACCGGGGTAAGGTGTTACCTTTTTCCACCCCCTCCACACTCCCCCAGGGGTGCTGCATACTAGAGATAACTCTTATTGGAATTCAAGTCTTGCTGGAACACAGATAAGAAATCCTCAGAACAAACTATTGCAACCAAGCAGGCACTTGGCCTAGGCTATAATATAGATGCTAATTTGGCATTGGTGCTATTATGATGATTACCAGTGATTTCAGGTTCAGCTGATCAGTTAAAAATGACACCCTTTTGAAAGATGGAAATGCAAGTCAAAGATAACAATACATATGATATTATTGATGAACCTTATTCTTGAAGAAGATTTAATATTGGTAAATGGTTAGAAAAGAAATTTGTCTCAACCTGGTTTCCTCTATCCCCATTGCTTGATACAGCTGAGGTGTCTGAAGAATAGGTTCAGCATGGCTCAGTGCTAGTGTTGGTTGAAGCCATTTGGTAACAGTTATATGCTATTGCAAGTTTCATGCTAGCTGCAAGCGTATGTATATCTTTAAATGAGTGATGACGAATCATAGTATTTCCCATTATCCCAGAGGTCATTGAATTTGGAAATTTATTGTTGGATTCAGCAAGAATTTGCCAGTTATATGCTATTGCAAGTTTCATGCTAGCTGCAAGCGTATGTATATCTTTAAATGAGTGATGACGAATCATAGTATTTCCCATTATCCCAGAGGTCATTGAATTTGGAAATTTATTGTTGGATTCAGCAAGAATTTGCCAGATGGAATAAAGAATGTGATCTGCTCTATCAAAATGATAATGAGAGCAGAATTACAGAATTTCATGAGCAACCAAGGCTCAACTTCATAAGTTGAGCATAATGAGTATCCCATAAAAATGCATAACACAAAGGGAGATATTTTAATATAAAATATGGTATCAGGATGTTAACATGACAAGGTTTCACGTATGTACACATACGGTATTCTTTTTTCATACCACCCTCTCCAATAAACGCATCAACTTTATTCTCGTTAGGTGTGGAAGCATGCTACTGGTAATCAGACACAAATCAGAAACAACACAACATTAGGCTAACATTAACAGTGTTCTGTTTTCAGCTCAGCAATGGAGGCCAGAGTCTGGGCAATATTTATTGCAATATCTCGCTAGTGGGATACGCTAATGTTTGTATGGGATGAATTCATGTGATACAGCTTTGTTCATTTCATTGAAAATGCAATGCTACACATCAGTAAATGCTGAATGGTTATGTGATTATGACTCGTGGCATACCGGGAGATTCATCTGGGGGGGGGGGGGGGGGGGGGGGGGGGGGGGTGAGGTCGTGTCCTACGGGAAGTGCGCCCTCATTTATAGCCTCACACTCTCCATTAGCAAAAAAAAAAATGCATTGGTCACATTATCCGGGGGTAGTACTCACCCGGAAAGGTGTTACATGAAGGCAGCAGATATGAAGACAGCAATCTTACAGTTATCACTAGGTGATCATTCGGAACCTAACTTTGCGTCCAGTTCTGAAATCTGGGCGCAATTCCATGAAAAGATTTGTAATAAAATATTTGTACTACAATTTAATTTTTCTCATTACCAAAAATCACTTCATTCGCACCTCATTTACAAGTTGATGAATTTTTATATTTTGGTCAGAACGGGAGGTTAAAACTTACATGTATATTGCCAGCTTAAATTTCGCTTTCAAATGAACCATCACTCAAATAGTAGCATGAAGCATAAATGTCAATCAGACTATCCTTAAACACAAATGTTCTGATGAATGGAATGATTGGATCATACCTCACATGTTCAATCATAAACAAAACTTCCCGAACATTCTAAAAAGTTGTTTCTGGCTAAAACCAAGATGACAGACCTGGGAACAGATAACAAGGATTTTTGAGCACATATGTCACTAATAACTTCTAATAATGATTGCTGCCACGGGAGTATGGACAGGACACAAATTGTAAATTTGAAATCCACACTTCCTATGCCTGCAGCGATTGACTGTGCGTCAGCTTGATGGTTAGCTATCCGCATAGTTGCAGTCGAAGTTGGACAAAATATTGACAGATTATTCCATACTTAATGAAAACGTGGGCATACACTATGTGGTCCGTCTGTGCTTACCAACCCAGTAGCAAAATTATCCTATCAAAAAGCTCTTCAGCCAAGACACACAATATTCAGAATTACTCGGACTGAAAAAGGGCATCACTTGCTGACTTTGATTCATATTTAAGATATAAGGGAAGGCTGCTCTCATTCATTAATGTGGCTTCTTAACTACAGATCTCCTGTTTTCCGCCCGGTGACCTATACATGAGATGCTAACTCCATGAAACATATGTCATAATGGGTTGTGAAATAACACATTTGCATTAGAGTTATGAATAAGGTCTGTAACGAAACCTGCCACATCAACATTGTTAACAAAGAACATAACGGTTCATAGCACTAGGGTAACCATTTGCCTCTGTGTAGTCATTTGTCAGCAGTGAAAATCTGGTGAACATCTTGTTTATTTTGTTGAAAATACATGATAAACAGTGGGACTATGCTGAATGGTGTATGTGATTATGCATTAACAATAACATTAGGCCTAACAGCATCTACATCGTGTAATGTGTGTGTGTGTGTCATCAACACTTTTTGTTGCTGAGAGCCCAGGGCTCTTGTATTTGGAAAAAAAATACATGATGATAATGGAGCTTAGAATGTTGTAAACCTATTATCAGAACAGAATGTCTTGAATATAATAATTATAAACCGGATAATAATTAAACATTTCACTTCTTCAAGCAAGAGTCAAGAAGCATAAAAATGTTACTTGAAATTTCACCATTATTGATTATTTAGGCAGAAAGACGGACAGATGACAACTATGAATATGAACAGAGCAAACATTATGCAGGGTGGATGTGTATGTGAACATGACAAGCAAAAACACTGCGTCTAGGAGGGTGAATGAATAGGCAAAAAAGGATTGACAAAATCAGTACATTGATAAATAGTAGAAAACCAACACCATAGACTATGAATATTGAAAATGGTACATCACCACATTGACGTTCAATTTCGGTAGCTATCAGTTGTAATTCTAGTTTTTACTAATAATGGACATTTTATTATCGAAGTATGTTCATGTTCATAATCAAAAAAATATCCATGACCTTAATGTTAGCATGTTTCTCCATTGATTTAGCTCACACACAGCAATCTACCATTAGAATCAAATAAACAAGAATAATACCCCTACGAATCTGCCATCTTGCCACACTCTTCCAGTTAACATATGTCTGGATACATATTGCAATGCATAATAACCAGACAAAAGTGTGGGGATAGTACATGGAACTAACTAAATTTTCGTGACTCCTCCATTAATTTGCACATTTGGCATAGTTTTGGATCTGTGAACTCATAAAGGTAATTAACTTGCTAATGTAAAAACAATGAACGGTCACAGAGGCTCAAAGTAATTCGACTTTTGTCGTAGTTAGGCTACAAATTGGAAATTAACCTTCAAATTGAGTCATTCCTCGAATGTTATGTACTGCTGGTTAAGCTGTGTCTACTTGGTCATAACACTTGCCAATGTGTCCAACTCTTTAGTAGTGCAACTGTTACAGGTGTGGCTGTCTGTAGTTAGTTTAGAAGTGTGAGCAAGATCTTGCCACATAATGCCAATATTCTGGTGATTATTTTGACTGTACTACTTCAATCATGCAGAGAAATCTGGTCTATTCCTCCTATCCAGTTTGTCAAGTGTGTACAACTTCCTTGCATCTGCAGTGTAGCTACCTGTAACCAGCGCTGCTGTCATTCCTTTTTCTACTGCGGCATGCCTACACCCTATTACCTAATCTACCATCTCTGTTTTTAACTGTCGATCATCACCTCGACTGTACAGCATAGTAATAAACAGATAGAGTATCTATACATGAGTCAATTGTTTGCCCACTCTTGAGTCATGGCCTATTCATCAGTACCCAATGTGTCTAACTTCCCGCTATCACTGTAACTACCAGGTCAGCTTCTCCGCCTCCCTGTTTCCCGGTTGTATACACCACACATCCCACCTACCTCACTGGTTGGCAGTACTGACCCCCATCCTGACGTACGTGTAAGGATCCGCCCTCCTCATCTAGACCACACATGTAGATGAGGTGGTTACTGTCAGTACAACACTCAAGGCTGCCCGCTCCCACCATCAGCCTGGTAGAACTCATAGACGAACCACCTCCTCTCTCTCCATTGTCCTGCTTATGATCTATCCGCCAATCACACACAATGCGATGGTGTCATGCAGCTATATCTCTAGCCCACTTGATACTAGCAGCTTGATGGTACGGTGGTAATCGTTCAACTGGTTAGCAAGTACTAACACATCTCTCCCATAACTACCTACATAGATGTTTTAAAGGTGTCTGTAGCTACACATGTGGCATACCCAATGCCAGGTAATCCATTCCTTGATGTCCTTCTTCACATTTACCATTGCTGTTATCATAGAGGCCTACTTGATTGGATTCACCCACTGTAAGTGAGATGCTGTGATAGGGTATGAACAGTGACGGTAGGTGTGTACCTTGCCCTGCTACGCTTCTCATCTGCATCTTGCCGTACTACTTTCTCCTCCCCTCCCGGTTAATAACGGTTTATATGTGATTTTAATCTCTCCTCATACCCAGTAACACTATATGACCATCACTGCTGCTGGTTATATCCCCATATCCCCACCCTCTCCTCCCCCTATATCATCACACTCTCCTGGCTGCTGTAATCACCACCGTCTCTGAAACCATGGATGAATCTCTAATACCTCTCTGACAGAGATCTAAATCATCAATTCTTTTCTGCATCTCCTTCATTTCAGTGTATTCCCTGCTGCTGTTATAGCTGGAGACACTTTGCCTATGTTCCACATATCGTGGTGGAAATGCCCTTACGGTTTTCGCTGTCTCTGTAAAGTTCTCATAAACCTTGGTTTATTGTGTTTTTTTGAGTGTTTCATCACGCCGGAGAAGCCTTCTTTCTCATTTTCTGACACTCGCTTTGCTTTTACTTCTTTTCATTTCATGCAGCTTCCTGCTTCATTTTTCCACTTTCTCCAAACAGTGTCATCTATCATTTTGTCCTGTGTATCCACCTTCTCCCCCTCTGTCCTATAACTCTGCTCTTTCTCTCTCAGGAGTTTGTTGTCTTTCACTTTCATTTTCTTCATCTTCTTCCCCTTCTCCTCCCCACGTCTTCGATCATTCACATTCCTGCTCTTTTTCGTATAACGAATCCTTCCGTTGTTTCCCCAGGCACGCTTTGTTCTTCTCAGCTTTCTTCAGAATCCTCTTCTGATGCTTTCTTGTTGGCTTGGACCTTGCTTCTCCAGTTGGTTTCTTGACGATTTACTTAATTAACTGCCAGTGCTTCGCGGACTTTGACCACCCTCTTTGTGAGTCCAGAGAGCTTATCTTTGCACTTTTCTAGCTCTGACATTGTTCCCCCAAGTTTCTCCCCTTCGCGACCTGGCAAAAATTCGTGACTCATGTGCAGATGACCCTTATGGTCGCAAAAGAGCAGCATGTGCCACAAGTGGGGAGGTAACCACAGTTTCGCAGCACATCTCGGCCAGACGCTGACATGAACAGCAACACCTTGGATTCAGTGAGGGCGGTCAGCTTCTCAGTGTGAGGCTCTGACATCAATGTTTGGAGGCCTAGGAGATGAGGTCGAGTCCTCCAGCATGTCCCTTGTCGAGATGGACTCGGTTAGCACTGCTGGCAGATGAATTTCCTGCACACTTGAAGCAGTAGCCAGTGACCTTCTTGGCTCTTTACACCATGACACTGCTTGACATTGTATCCTGATATTTGTCCTGTAGTTGGAGGAACTCGAGGACAATATTGCCAAAAAGTCAGACCTGAAACGTCCACACCATCTGGGGGCACGTCACATCTCTCATTACAGAGAGGACATTTGAATTTATTTTCTTCTCTTATCACTTCTGTATACATCCTACGTAACGATTGTAAAAACACGGCAACCTTTGGTCTTTCAGAGTCTACTAAACGACTGTGAAAGTGAGAAAACTACCACAATTGCTCCCAGTGAGTGAAGAGGATGCCATGTCTCCAAGCCTGAGGGTATAAGAGCAGAAAATATTATAGCAATGCTGATTGCAATCATTCATTTGTTGGGGGGTGCTATTGCCAAATATTCAGAAGTTGCCACCACACATGATATTTAATACCCCCCACCTCCTCCTCCAAGAATGAACCCCTGTGATATATTTGCAAGCTCTTAAGATATACAATATAAATAAACTCATGATAATGCAATATGCTTCAGATATAAATTTACATTCATGTATGTTAACATGAACAACTACCATATGTATCCTAAGGAATGCAATTGTTGGCATGATGAATTCGATAAAGATTGATTGAGTCATCGAATGAGTATCTTTGATGCTGGAAGTGATCGATGGGACCAGTCGCTAGCCATCCCCTGTGTCAAGAGGGAGCAAGACAATTTTTCGCTGATTTGGACATTCTTCCTGGGTTTTTCTCTGCCACGGAAGTGATGGGGGGGGGGGGGGGGTGGTGGGGGGGGTGTGAGGGAGGTACCCTCTAACTTGATGAGGGCTTAAAAGAACAGTCCGTAGTTCATGATCAGTAATCATAATCACTAGGGCCCTCAAACCGTTTGGTTTGTTTATCAAGAGAATAAAATGAAGATCGCATCGAGCTGGCTGCCCACGCAAAAAAACCGACTGTATGATGGGACTGACCCAGGACCATAAGCAAAAAGGCTGAGTGATTTAGCTTAGTGACCTCCAGGTGGCTTGACCTGACCCCAACCAGGGTTAATTGTTGCCTCATATGGGGAGCAGACATACAAAGTATAGGCTTCATCAATCTAGATGAGTTATTAATCGGGCTTACATCACAGCTGAATTTTGCCAAAATATTTAATTTTCAACAAATTTCCCAAAAATTTACTTATTAACAAGAGCACAATGGGCGTAGCTCAAACTGCACAAATGAACCATGACAAATTCAAAATTATGGGTCATATGTTTGCGATCATGAAGTTCAAGAAGGCAGTTTCAAAACAATTGCCTATTGTGCCCCTGTAACAACTTTTGACCTTGATCGTCATAAGGCACAGCTGATCTTAGAGCCAATAAAAAATTGCCTACAATAGTTCGGTCAAAATCATCAATCGAAGAATAACCAATTGTGAGAGAACAAGGCGTGGTGATCTGTCCCAAGTGTCCGCCCGCTTGGCAATCAGTGGTGTTAATACCATGAGAATGAAGCAATTGACTAGCGACCTATACATGTCGAGTTGAAGATGAAGTTTTTAACAACTCTGAGAGAGAAGGCCCACCCATTGGAAAATGCCAATCGTAACATTTGTTAGAATGGTCACCTAATTAGCATATTTTATGCTGAAATCTAGTCAGTCCATGAACCGTCTCTGATATATGCCAAAGCAAAAACCATATCATTATAGCTCGTATAGTTCATGGCGAAATCTTGCTAAGAGCGTAAACAATAAAATCTATGGAATAGGCAAATTACTCCTTAATTATGGTGATTGGTGCCTAACAATTCTGATTAGATCACCTACACCTAACTTTTGTGATTGCAAATAAGGTGATTCAATCAGCTATAGCTGGAACCATACGAAAACAAGCCACATTATTTAATTGTGGCCTGCTTCCTGGTTTCTGCTAAATTGTGAATGGCAGGGGACTGTAAGTATCTGTCTAGGAATGGTTTCACGATAAGTATTGGCAGTCGGCTGTAAACAGTCACATGGAGCATGAATCGTTTGCTTCTCCAGGTTCTGAGAAAGTGGTCGGATCCTGGGATTCACTGATTGTCTGTTGGATGGAAAACGTAACAGGTGACCTGAGACAGGTTAACCCTGCTTGATATCATTGACCACTTCTTGAGCAGAGTAGGTGCGTTATCCAAGATCAAAACAACCAGGATCCTAAGATGAGTGAATGGCTTCCTGAATGTTGTTGAAAAGCTGTAAGCAGCAAGTAAGATCAGAAGAAGCCTACTGGGCAAAGAAATTGAATTATGGGTGACAAGTGAAAACGGTGTTACACGCTGATGGCTACTACACCAGTAGTCTTTTTTGTGTATGGTACTGAGATCATAATGATAATATTGAGGACAAATCAGCTAGTTACATGAGAGTATCTGCGTTTAGATCAAATAGCATTGTAGTTTCTGTGTATGTTCAGCCTTTATGCCCTCTCATAAACCATTAGATGTGGCTGTGTGTACAAGAGCCAGGGGAGGTTGGATATTACAGTGGTGGAGGCTGCACATTGGCATTGGGTGCAGCCAGTAATGCAAAAGAGGTGACCGTGAGCCTGGAAGCCTAGAAGAGGTCATTGGCCATCGGCTTTTGGGCAAAGGACTCTGAGCCCCAAAAGTTGACTTCTTTTCAAGGCCAGCTCTGAGTGGAAAACAATAGTTAGTGTTGCAATTGTACTTATATATATGCATTTTCTACAAAGCATGGGTCTGTGCCTACTTTGCAACAGATTGTATTATAATGCAGGCTACGCTGCAGCAGTTGCCTATCCCAGCCTCAGATGGGATAAGGGGATTGTTGTCAGGGTATTTTTTCTATTGTACTTGAGCAACATTTTCAGAAGGGAGGGTAACTTGTGTCATATTCATACAAGCATTAAAACACATACTTCTGCATGGGTAGGGGAAGTGGTGTGGCAAGATTTTCGGGGGACGGAAGGGTCATTCCAGGGGGGCCCCCTACCCAGCTCAAGGATGGGATGAGGGCGATTGTGTCAGGGGGTATTTTTTCTATTGTACTTGATCCACCATTTTCAGCAAAGGGAGGGCACTGTCTTCCATATTCATACAAGCATTAACACACAAACTTTGGGTAGAAAGGGGTTGGCAAGATTGGTGCGGGGGGAGGCGGAAGGGTCAACTCATATCCATATGGTTAGAATGTTCTATATGAATACTAAAGTTATATTAAGGGCCTTACACGCTATAGGGAAGCAGTGGGATTGTTGGCAGTTGCTGGAATTGAACATTGCACTGTATATTTTTCAAACACACTCATTCTATTTTCTTAATCTATATACTGTTTACAATTGCAATATTCCATTTTGATGTTCAATCCATTATTTTTTCAGCAAGGGGTGGATAGGCAATGATTTTAATTAATACTTATTCTCTTGATGTTCATACGTACAGCCCTTTTTCTAGGTTTTTTTGTGTATTATACCAGAGCCTAAGTGATACCCTAGAAATTGACTTTACTCTAAATTTCGAAAAAGTTCGAAGCCATGCTCCACAACACATTGCAGTTCAGGCTGCATCTGCAATAAACCTTAGCATTCCTGTTCTTAGGGGTGGAGGGGTGGAAGGTGATCACATTTTTGTTTTTTTCCGGTTCTTTTATATGTGATTTCATTCAGCTATGTAATATTCAAATAGTTCATAATTCCATCTAAATCAATCATAGTAAGGTAACCCCCCCCCCCACAATAGTGCAATTTAGGGTGGGGGTCATCTCCTTCTTGGATTTGCCTAATTCTCAATTCATTCCCTTACACTTGTACACCCATGTTAAAAACTGCCCATTTTCAGGCTGACCACACTATAGGCTGCCGTCTGCAAGGGCAGTTGTTAACTCGTCACTCAAAAGGGGACTCCTTCCAGGGGGCACAAGCAAATCCCCCAAGGCTATGTGTGTATAGCATTTCAAGGTGCCTTGTTGTTATTAATATTATCCCCCCACAACCTGATAAGTGTTCGGGCAGATTATGGTTTTGAAGTTGTCACGCCGTCTCCGCCGCCGCCGCCGCCGTATCCGCCGCTGCTGGAAACTTTATAGGCGTTAGTGCTCTCATCCTTTAACACTATATCTATCCGAGTGACACAACACGTGGTACACAAGTCCGTATGAGTAAAATCTAGGTAGAAGTTCGAAATGGCTATATCGTATATTGCTGCCCTCTATTTTGCAGGTTTCAGCAAAATTTAGTTGTGCGATTTACACGAAAACTGGCGGTTGGGGCGTAGTTGGTGGAGCCAAAAAAACATGGCGCAATTGCAGGTCATCGAGGTCAAGTTTGCATTTCTTGAGCCAGCCTAATCATAGCATAGTGTATGTGATATTTCAAACTTCATTGGATTTTCCTGAAACTTGGTGAATAGGGCCAACTATCACTGCCAATGAATTTTCCTAATGTGACAGAGGTCACTGGAGGTCATCTTGCATGGCTAATTGAATAATAGTTTGGCCCAGATTAGCAATTAGGCAAAATTTATAAATTTTGTGGATTCTCACGAAACTTGGTGAGTGGACCTTCTAACAGGCCGATAAATTTATTCATTTTGCGTTGAAATCACTGAAGGTCATTATGGGTGTTCAATTTCATATTCGTTAGCAGAATTAGCAAATTAATGCAATTATTTCTCAACTTCTAGGATTTGACGAAACTGTGAATAAGGACTACTACAGTCCTGATAAATTATTCAATAGCATCAAGTATCCACTGAGGGTAAATTTGGGGGACCCTAATTTGGCATATTAGTTATCCTGATCAGTCAAACTGATGAGTTTAAATACTTTTTTCGCAATACATTGACATGTAATTGAGAATGCACTATGCTTCAGAGTGGATGCATCACATGGAGTGTAACAATTTCATGAAAACCGCAAGGTCATTGAAGTTCATTTAAAGGGCACCCCTACAGCCCAAGACAAGGTGCGTCCTTAAAATAAGCACATTAATCAAGATTCGACCTTTAACCACATGGCCACCCCGACAGAGGTCAAATCAGGTCAGAGGTCACACACATGCAGGTCACAAATGATAGCACAATGCGTGAACATCCACGCTTCGCAGATATTCAATTCTCCGATTATAGCCCAGAAAAACAGTTTTTGCCCCCTAAGGGACCTCGAATGACGTTTAATGATACGACAGTTTATGAGAATGTTATCCTCCATGTGTATACATCCACTCCTAGGAGCATTTTGCAGTCGGATGAACACACCCATGTTATTGCCGAAAAAAAAGTACTAAAATCAGTTTTTGTGACCCCTAAGTGACCTTTTAATGACCTTCATGACATGGCGCGTTTTTAATGAAACTTGTTACACTCCATTTGATCATCCACTCTGAGCATATTGCATTCAATAACACGCCTAATGTTAATGCGAAAAAGGTATGAAATTGAACTTGACCCCTTGTAACTACCAAAGTAAATGTTCGATCGAAGGGAGTTGTTTCTCTCCATAAGCACACAACGCTCAACACATATCCAAAAATCACCGGTTTCTATTTTTTTCGCCCGAAACTCCTTAAATAAGACCTTTTATTCAAGATTCGCCCTTCACCCACATGGACCACCCGACAGAGATCAAATTCAGGTCAGAGGATCACAAAAATGCAGGTAAACAATTATATTACAATGGTTAACCATCCATCCTTCGCAAATATTCAATTCCGATTATAGCCAAAAAACAGTTTTTGAACCCTAAGTGACCCTCGAAGGAACCTTTAATGATATGCCAGTTATTATGAGAATTGTTACTCTCACTGTGATACATCCACTCCAGGAGCATTTTGCATTCTGGATGAACACACCAGTGCTATTGCCGAAAAAGTACTAAAATTCAGTTTTCACCCTAAAGTGACTTGAATAACTTTCAATGAAATGGCGGGTTTGATGAAAAGTGTTACACTCCATGGTGAGCATCCACTCCTAGAAGAATTTGCATTCAAATGAACATGTCCAATGTTGTTCCGAAAAAGGTATAAAATTGAACTGTGACCCTGTAACTACCAAAGTAGGGGCCCGATCGAAAGAGGAGTGTTTCCCTCTAAAAAGCACACAAACTCTAGCCATATACAAAATAACCAAGTTCTATTTTTGGCCCCTAACTCTTAAATAAGCACATTTATTCAAGATTCGACCTTTAACCACATGACCACCCAGACAGATGGTGCAAATCAGGTCAGAGTCACACAAATGCAGGGCAACAATTATATCACAATGGTGAACCATCCAGCCTTCACAGATATTCAATCTCCGATTATAGACAAAAAAAAGTTTTGACCCCTAAGTGTTCCCGAATGACCTTTCATAAGTTACAGTTTTTTGAGAATATATGATCCAGTGATACATCAACTTCTAGGATGCAGTTTGCATTATGATTGAACACACACATTGCTATTGCGAAAAAGTACTAAAATCAGTTTTTCACCCCTTAAAGTGACCTTATGACCTTCAATGACATGGCGGCTCTTATAAAAATTGTACCACTCCATGTAGGCATCCACTCCTAGAAGCACATGCATTCCAATGAACAGTCCAAGTATTGCGAAAACGGTATAAAATTGAACTTTGACCCCTTGTAACTACCAAAGTAAGTTGTCCGATCGAAGCGGAGTTGTTTCTCTCCATAAAGCACACAAAGCTCTATCACATAGACAAAAATAACCAGTTTCTATCTTTTTTGCCCGCAACTCCTTAATAAGCACATTTATTCAGATTCAAACTTTAACCACATGACCACCCGACAGAGTCAAAAATTCAGGTCAGAGGTCAGCCACATGCAGGTCAACAATTATCTCACAATGGTGAACCATCCAGCCTTCGCAGATATTCATTCTCCGATTATAGGCAAAAAACAGTTTTTTGACCACGAGTGACCCGACTGACTTAGATTATGTCAGTTTTTATGAGCATTGTTACTCTCCATGGGACTACATCCACTCCTAGGAGATTGTGATCTGATGAACACACCCAGTGATATTGCCGAAAAAGTACTAAATCGTTTTTGACCCCTAAGTGACCTTTAAGGGACCTTCAATGACAGGGCGGTTGTATGAAAATCGTGACAATCCATGGTGATGCAATCACTCTAGAAGAATATGCATTCCAATGAAACAGTCCAATTGTTTATTTCGAATAACGTATTAAACTCATCATTTGACTGATCGGACAATCTAATTGCACAATTAGTCCACAAATTTACCCTCAGTGATTTGATGCATGAATTAAATTTATAGGACGGTAGTAGGTCCATTCACAAAAAGTTCGGTCAAAAAAAATCCCTGAAAGTGAGAAACTGATTGACTTAATATTTGATTAGGCTAAACGAATATTAATTAAACACCACATAATGACCTTCGTGATTTCAACGCAATTGAATATAATTTATCGGGACTGTTAGAAGGTCATACTAACCAAGTTTCGTGAGAATCCAACAAAGTTATAAATTTGCCTAATTACTAATAGGGCCAACTATTATGCAAATTAGTCATGCAAGATGACCTCCAGTGGCCTCGGGCCACATGTAGGAAAATTCATCAGCATGATCGGTGGCCCTATCACCAAGTTTCATGAAAATCCAATGAAGTTTGAAATATCACATACATTAGGCTATATTAGGGCTACTGGCCAAAGAAATGCAAACTTGGACCTCGGATGACTTGAATCGTAGCCATGTTTTCAGGCTCCAACAACACCCACAACCCAACACGTTTCGTGGTAAATCGCACGAAACTTGAAAATTTAGCGAAAAAACCTGCACAAAAAAGAGGGCAACAAATATACGAATAGCCCATTCAACTTATCCGAGATTACTCATAAGACATTGTGTACCAAGTTGAGTCACGTCAGCTTAAGTGTTAAAGAATGAGAGCGCTGAACGCCCGCAAAGTTTCCCGTCGGCGGCGGCGGGCACACGGCCAAAACCATAATATCCCGACACTTCCAGTGTGCGGAGATATAAATAGACACATAATGGTTCTATTGGCCCCTTAATTGACTTGGACCCTGCCCTCCACAAAGGTAAACATGTCCCCTGGTAATTCTGAAAAACTACAATGATCAGAACAATTTCAAGATTCTTGTCTCTCTTAACAGGATGAATTCAGACAAGTGACCCCAAAAGCATAGTGACCAGACAAATGGGGTGAACTGGTTACTCCCAGTATAAGGTATTTCGCTGACCCTATGACACCCTACGTCTCTCTGGGGTAACTTAAAATAAAACAGCAATCATCCATCTGTCAGGCTCTGGTGTCACTCTGGGGATGATGTAGAATCCATGATTAGGGACAAGTCACTTGGGAGAGCAAGGGTCAGATCCACTTGAACTTCAAGCCATCAATGAACAGAAAGGTATAGCAATGGAAGCATTGGTGTAAGAAGCAACCCCCATCCTCGGCCAAAAAAATTGTATCCAAGTTTGGTTGACATCGGTCACAGAAATGACGTTTGGGGGCCAAAAAGGGCAAATGTTGACACACTGGATGGAGTAGATAGGCTGTAGGCCCAAGTTGGTATCAAACAAAATTCTTGAAAGCCTGTAGGTATGCTATCTCATCATTTTGATGAAACTATCAGCAGTGCACCAAAAAATATGAGAAGGGAAGCATTTTGCGTGATACACAGATGGGCACCCAGGCTTACACTGGGTCGCAAGTCCAAAATTCCTGGAACCCTTAAGTAAGGCTATTAGACCGTCATGTATGAGCCGACATCAGGCACTGACCTGTCATCAAAATTGTAGATTGTAGAAGCATTTTGATTTAGCATGTATTTCATGTGATGGACCCTAGGGCCCACATTGGGCCTTGAGACGGAAGCTCGCAAAATACCCCATGATGGACACTAACCAAGGAGATTACATGAACTTTTGAAGTAGTAAATCAATTGGAAATACGGGAAGAGATGTACCAATGTGCGAAATTCCAGGAACTTTCAAAAAAAGGCCATCGGGCCTCCTAGTGGGACCTGGGACCAAAAAAATCATGAACACCGAGGTACACTGTCAGATCATCATTATGGACTGCCGATGTCAGCACTGTGCCACCAACTGGTAAGAGGTGGAGCTTGCAAATTTGACATTGATGGAGCCTCAGGCCAACCCGGGTATTAGTCTAAATCCTGGGGCACCCTGAAGGTAGGGCTACTAGACTCTCATTACGACCGAACATCTGCACGGTGACAATGATTTCGTAGGAGATACAAGATTTGCATTATTTCACATGGGCCCTCTATGGCCCAAGTGGGCCTTGGGCCCAACATTCTGAACAAATCCTAATGGCCCTCTACCCAGGACCATTACATGTAACTGAAAAATCATTGACGGCTTGGGGAGGAGAGCCATTCAAGCACCATTGTTTTGAAAAGTCATAAAATGGGCCCTCAGGCCCAATTCGACCTCGGACCAAAAAGCTAGCTATTAGACCATCAACATGACTGAACATCAGTACTGTGCCAACTAACTTGTAGGATGATACAAGATTTCGGGATATTCCACAAAATGGGCCCTATGGCCCAAATTCTTGAACACCAAATGAACCTTTACCCAAGTAAAGCAGTACATGTAACTTGAAGACATTAATGAGCTCGGGGAGGGAGATGGAGATGCATTTCAAGAACCATGTGGTGAAATTCCCTAAAATGGGCCACCGGGCCCAAGTGGGACCTGGGACCAAAAAATTCCTGAACCCCGAAGGTACGGCGGATAGGGACCATCCTGATACCCTGTGACACTGGAAATGTCCGGAGGTATCCGGTTTTGGGTGTGTTAGCCGCCGCCGTCCCAGGCTCGCCGCTGCTGGAAACTTAAGCGTTAGCGCCAATAACTCTTAATAATGCTTTATATGATGGATCGAAAACTTGGAATAACATGTCCGGCCAGTGAAATCTTGGATGAGTTCGAAAGTGGGAACGCTGCAATGCGGGGGCCGCTAATTTGCATATTTTACTTGAAATTTTCAAGTTAGTCGGATTTGAACGAAAACTTGGTGGGTAGGGATTATAGTGATCCGAAAATGTGGAGTTCATTTACAAGGTCATCGAAGGTCAAATTTGACAAAATTCTGGCGATTTTCAAAAAATTGGTCCAATTTGAACGAAACTGGTGGGTAGGAATTTAGTTGATCCCAAAAAAATTGGAGGTCATTTCAAGGTCATCGGAGGTCAAATTGCGAATTATGCGATATTCCAAAATCTGTAGATTTGATGTGAAAATTAGTCGATGGGGCTACATTCGGTCCTCACAAAGTTAGAAGTTCATGCCAAGCCAACGTGGTCAAATTGCATAAATTAATGGCCTATTAACTCCATGGAATCACACAAAAACGGGGTGGAGAAGTTTATTTGGTTCATGACCAAAAAGGGGGGGTCATGGTGTGATTGTGTAGCTACCTTCTTCCCAATGATTGATCAAAAGCGGAAGATAACACGTGGGCGGTTTACCGCCTACACCATGTCTAGTTATGACTGAATGTCAGCACTTTGCACAAAAATTTGTAGGGGGAAATACATTTGAAATTTACACATAATGCCTATATTGCCCCTTAATAACATTTGCCCTTGACCTTCAAAGGGTCAGACACGTCTCATGGGTCAACGGGTGAGTACATCGTGTCCAAGTTTGTTTGACTCCGTCACAGAATGACTATTGGGGGTTAAAAAGGCAATTGTTGACAAAGGATAGATAGATAGAAGATAGATAGATAGATAGATAGATAGTCGAGAGCAGCTCAAGTGCTTTCACTATAAGAAGATTTGAGAATCGGGCTCCAGGGGCCATCAAGTAACGAAAAAGGCAGAGTCTCTCAGAAACAAGGGTCAGGCAAAGCCTCCTGGCTACGGGTCCTGCCACCATTCGGAAAACAAACTTGGGTAAACATTTGAACACTGTGCTAAACTTTATGAGATGCATTCAAAATTTGACTGTCACTCACACCCGTGGTTGATACTGAACCATCACGATGTTGGCGGATGAGAAGAAATGCAACGGAAGCAAGTGTTACAGCGGGCTCAACGCATCCGCACTGCCGCGCCCGCCTCGTGGAAACAGATTGAAGGACTGGGCACACCCCGGGCCCACCACCCCCCCCCCCGCCCCACGTCCGCCTAGTGGAAACAAGCTCTAACTTTAAAGGCAGTCACGTGTATTGCCGATTCAATTCTGTCTTCTCTGAAAGGAGATGGGGAGAAGGGTTAGAGGCGTTATTCTTGCAACTTCAATGGGGCAACGTTCTTCTCCCCTGAAAAATACTAACAGTAAGTTTTGGGGAAGAAAATGGAGGATTGTTTTTTATCTAAATCTATGATTTTGCTCTGCTATTTTCAACATTTGTGACGGTGGGCCGCACTTATTTCAAACACCCTCCTTGAGTCAATCCTCTGCTTTTATTAATTCTATGGGCGTGTGTTTGCCTGAGGTACCAACCATCTGTGGATTTCAGTAAATATTAATGTATAGTCAAGCAAGCACTGGAAAACAACTGAAAGGTCTCGAAGACACATCCTAACAGGCAGACTCAGATTAGCTCATACTATTGTTCATGGCACTCAGGTTTCATGTGTACAGCAAGAGACGTTAGCCCACTTGACTCTGTTTATAAATACCTTCAAAATACTTTACTCACGCTTCGGAAAGATGCT
The DNA here is from genome assembly GCA_026419785.1 of Sclerodactyla briareus. NCBI lineage: Eukaryota > Metazoa > Echinodermata > Holothuroidea > Dendrochirotida > Sclerodactylidae > Sclerodactyla > Sclerodactyla briareus. The sequence continues at coordinate 177,372 of JAODTK010000189.1, read as the reverse complement.
AGTCAAACGGTTTGTTCCCCTCGACTAGTTAATTCAGGTGCGTAAAATTGTTGAACTTTTCAAAAAAATGAACTGACGCATGTCCGACGTGTTCACTGGATCAATAACTGTGGCTATAAGGATGAAGAGATAGAGAGGCAGGACACACACCCCTTTTGGGTGTGTAGTCCCGCCGCCGTCCCAGGCTCCGCCGTTGCCGGAAACTTTAGCTTTGCGCAATAACTCTTAATAATGCCTTTATCTGATGATCTGAAACTTGGTACACATTTCCCCCATTGAAATCTTGATGAGTTTCGAAAGTGGCATCGCTGCAAGGCGGGGGCCGCTAATTGCATATTCTTCTACTTGAAATTATTCAGTTCTATTTCGATTTGAACGAAATCTTGGGGTATGGACTATATTTGATCCCGTAAATGGGAGGTCATTTCCAGGTCATCGAAGGCAAATTGCAACAATTCGTGGCGATTTTCAAAATTTTGTCAGATTTGAACGAAACCTGTGGTGAGGAATTAGTTACCCAAAAAATTTGAAGGTCATTGCAAGGCCATCGGAGGTCACATTTGCGGAATTCATGCGATCTTCCAAACTCTGTCAGATTTGATGAACTTAGTGATGGGGGCTCATCGTTCCTCCCAAGTTATAAGTCTTCCAAAAGCCCAACTGTGGGGTCAAATTTGCATAATTTCATTGCCTATTAACTTCATGAATCCACCAAACTGTGGAATAGTTTAATTTTGTTTCTGACCAAAAGGGGGGTGTTCATGTGGTTTTAGATACTTCTTCTCAAAGATTGCTCAAAAGCGGGTAGATATACACCTGGGCGTTTTACCCGCCTACACATGTCTATTTATTACGGAACTGTCCAGCACTTTGCCCAACATTTTAGGGGAATACATTTTGAAATTTTACACATAATGGCCTCTATTGCCCCGTTATAAACATTTGACCTTGACCTCCCCGGTCAGACACGTCCCTCAAGGGGTCAAGGAACATCGTGCCCAAGTTTGGTCGACTTCCATCAAAGAATGGACTATTTGGAGGCAAAAGGCACTTGTTTACACACTGGATAATTATAGAGAGATAGATAATAGATTAGATAATAGTCGAGCAGCATGCTCCAGTGATTCACTATAAGAGATTTTGGAGAAATCGTTCTCTCAGGGGCCATCAAGTAACGAAAAGGCTTAGTCGTCTCAAACAGGCATGGCAAATGCCTCCTGCTACGGGTCCTGCACCAGTTTTCGGAATAACAACTTGTGTTAACATTTGAACACCTGTGCTAAACTTTATGAAGCATTCAAAATTTGAATGCACTCACACTAACCGTGTTTTGAAATAATGTAACCCTCACGATGTGGTGAGAAAATGCACATGAAGCAAGTGGTTACATGCGGCTCAAACGCATCCGGCACCTATGCCCGCGCCGCCAGGCCTCGTGGCACAGATTTTGAAGACTGGGCACACCCCGGGCCCACCACCCCCCCCCCCCCACGTCCGGCCTCGTGGAAACCCAGCTTAACTTTAAATGCAGTCAACTCCACTGTGTATTGCCGATATCATGTCCTGTCTTCCTCTGAACGGAGATGGGGAGAAGGGTAGAGGCGTTATTTCTTTGCAACTTCATGGTCAACTTCTTCCCTCCCCGTGCAAAATACTAACAGTAAGTTTTGGGAAAAATGATGATTTTTTTTTCAATCTAATCTATGATTTTGCTCTGCTATTTTCAACATTGTGGATGTGGGGGGCGCTTATTTCACCCCCCCTCCCTTCAACTCCTCTGCTTTATAATCTCTGGTGTTGTTTGCCTGCAGGTACCAACCATCTGTGTTTCGAGTAAATATTCTTAATTTATGAGTCAAGCAATCACTGACACCAACTGAAAGGTCGCGAAGCACATCCTAGACGGCATACTTCAGATTAGCTCCATTTTATCTATTGCCTGGCTCAGTTTCATTCGTACAGCAAGAGACCGTATCCCCACGTGGCTCTGTTTATAAATACCTTCAAAATACTTTACTCACTGCTTCGGAAGATGCTCAGTCAACTGTTGTTCCCCTCGACTAGTTAATTCAGGTGCGTAAAATTGTTGAAACTTTTCAAAAAACTGAACTTACGCATGTCCGACCGTGTTCACTGGATCAATAACTGTGGCTATAAGGATGAAGAGATAGATAGGCAGACACACACCCCTGCTTTTGTATTTAATGAGTTGGAACCTTGTTCAATCACATGGTTGTTTTTCAGGGTAATGTTGAATGGTCCCTGGGTATACCTTGAGAGATTCCTGATATGCGCTTCGTCATTGCGTCATTTAGTAGCTCTTTTACAGTGATATAAATTTTTGGGCCCGGCGTGCCCAGAGTCTCGGCCCAAGCAAGACATCTATCTGGATGTAGGGAAAAATGCAGTATGAGTCAATGTAGTGGGGGCCCACCTTTTCAAGGAGAGGTTCCAGCTGACCTGGGATGATTGCTGGAGGATTTTTTTTTTTTGGGGGGGGCGGGATATGAATTGATTGACCATGGGAAATCCTTAGGAACATGTTTCCCCAATATTGGAAAGTTCTATTGGACTTTGGTTCCTTATAATTGCAATGGCAAAGGAACCTTATGTAGTCAGTTGGTGTGTGTGTACTGTGAGTTGTCTGTGGCACTGCTTGGGGACGCTTGTACTTAGAGGAAAAGTTAAATGAGACTAAAACTGTATATAGGTCTGCCATGGTGAGGTGTGCCAATTTTTTTTCAGTGGCAACTTATATTATTATTATGAGTGAGCAGGGCTCAGAAGCAAACTCTAAAAGTGGCAATATATCACAACCATGTGTCCGATTTATATAAAAACTTGTTTGGGTGCACTTAGTGAGGAGTGGCAACGAATACTATGGTACGTATTGTTGTTCTCGATTAATATTTATGAGGCTGGCTTGAAGTAGTTTTGTTGAAAATATTTTGTGAAACACGATAATTGGAAGACAGAGGGAATTCAGGGAAGAATTACTCCCATAAGGGTAGTGGATGCCTCATAGTGAATAGGTGGTCAGTATTGTTTTTTGGTGCTGAATCTCAATAATATTCATGAGTGGTGGGGTTTCAGAGCAAAATTATAACCATATTTGCATACATGGACACACCATAGGTCCGATTTCCAGTAAAACTTGTTTTGGTGACCAGTGAAGAGTGTAATTTTGAAATATGGGATTGGCTAGTGGAAGTGGAAGAATTCTTCAAAGTTGTTTCTAATTTTACCAAATTATATTTTCTGCAAACGGAAGACAAGCAGGCTTCATGAACCATCTTTTGTTTTGGTACACCATAAATATATCTATTGTGACTGAGAATTTAAAGTTTGGTGAGAGGGATTTTTTAAAGGTTAAAAAATACAATAAATATGCATAAATTATCCAATTCAAATGTTACATAAAACATCCCATTCAAAATTACTTTTTGATGGCCAATACAGCTTTGGTATACACTTTTTGCAATCCAGAAGAAATTATTTACCCAGTGGATGTATGTTGACTGAATGACTATACTTTCAATTTTATGTTGTGAAATGTCCCGCCCGTCACAAAAAACATGAAAGTTAGTCTTTTCAGTCAAGGATTTTTTTGGCCCTAAGCCTAATCCTATCTTCTATCGAGCTACCACAACAGAAAACAAAATAAAATTGTTTGCTGATATTGGGTGCATAAGAATATTCCAACACAAACGTTGTCCCGTCCGTCACAATTGTCCGTCCGTCACATTTTGTCCCGCCGTCACCAAATATATTCAGGGGGTCATGTTCACTTCTCTATGAAATCATACAGTTATATCACAAAACATCTTAAACAGACTGTTTCTACCGTATAGTCAATTGAAGTACCGTTCAGTACAGGTTTTGAGGCCATACCAAGGTTCAAAACTGTCTAACCCCCAGCCACAAAGCAAAAAAACCACTGTATCTTGTCAGTTTCAGGAGGTTTTAGCAGATCTACTTCACCCAGCCCCCGTATGTCCGCCAACCACTACTCCAGCATAGCCTCCTGGTCACAACAACAAACTTATTATCACGGAGAACATCTGAGTTTTGGTACATGGGATAAGTGGGGTATGATGAGGTCTTATAGGCCTACCCCATAGGCAATACATTGTATGTACTGTAACAGATTGCCTAAAAGTGTGAAAGCGTTATATTTTTTCCAGAAAGGTGCTAGTTCTATATGTAAAAGGAGAGGACATATTGTAGATCCATTAACATGTCCACCCCATTGATATGTTAGGCTTATCGCTTATTCTCTCAATATTGGACCTATTTCATGACCCCCCCCCTCTTGGTGTACCTGGAAATAGACATAGTTAGCCATAATTGGAGGTACATACAGAGCCAAGTAAGGGGGTGGTAAACAAATGGGCATGATTATCAACGATAGAAAAGTTCATAAATTTTCTCAGTGCCTATCACAATGTACAAATGTCTCAGAATCACTTGATTCCACCTTCTCTGGTCACACTTCATACATTTCCTTCCCTGCCCTTGGAAAACCCCCCTCAAATAATCACCCCCATTTAACATTAATTTCTCCAGTTGGGTGCTTATTACAGCTCACGGTTTTTAGACTCTTTCTCTGGTTTGCACTTCATGGGTTCACCAGTGTGGGGGCCAAATGACTTACTTTCTACTTTTTTCACTTTTTCAATGACACAGAACTGAAAACCGTAACTGAAATGTCCGTCTGTCACGTCCCGTCCGTCACTTCTGTCAGTCCACATTTTCTGATTGGACGGATTAGAGATTTTCACAATATTTGATGTTTTGTTGGTAGTGGAGCCATTGATTCTCCTTATGCCATTAGTTTAATACCTCATATGAAAATTTGATATTTTTAAATTCCTAATTAAGGTCAGATGAAAAAGTGTCTAAAATGTCCCGTCCGTCCCGTCCCGTCCGTCACAATTTTGACATCCTCTGTTTTACAATGGTAAGCATTTTTACTAGTTTTTCTTCTATTTTTTTGTGATAGTTCATATACCAATAGTAGTTTGCATAATAATTTTTGAAGCACTTTGAATCAAAAACAGATAGCTTTTCGAAAAATTATGTGTTTTTCAGAAAATTGAGTGTTTTTTTTTGTCCCGTCCGTCCACTTGCTTTCAAATTGAAGCATGAACCACGATCACCATCCTCATGCTTTTGTTCTTATTAAATGGAATGTATTTGTTATGCTTCAAGCTGTAATTATTCATTACACCCTTTTAATAGTTTGTAACAGGTTTTGAATAAAAAAGTAGCTCCAAATGTCCCGTCCGTCCGCTGGAGATAGCCATTGTATTGTTTGGTCCTCTTAATAATCAATGGGAGGGGGGCTCACAATTGTTCTCCTTCATAATTTAATTGTGAACACAATAAGTGAAGGACCGAAAGTTTACTCCATTTTTAGTCATTGTATGAACATAGTAGTACGTAGATTGATCTCTTTGGTTTTTGGTGCTTGTCTCATCAATTAATGAGTTGGCAGGGCTTAGAAGCAAATCAAAAAATGCTAAATCTCGGCAACCACATGCACGATCGTGGTCAAACTTGTTGTTGGGTGAAATCAATGGGACTCCCTGGAGAGTGCTATAAAGTACACGTAGGGTATTGTTGGTCCTATTGTTTCTTATCTCCTACATGGGGATATATTGTTAAAATCCAAAGGGATGTTTTGATTTTTTTGTGAACTAACATTTTTCATTTCTGATCTGGGCACTGTTTCAGACCATGGCGATCATTTTAAGACCAACTTTCGTTCTCCCCCTTGGGACCTCATCCCAGCATCCTTTTGATTTTTTTGCGAACCCATTTTTATCACTGAATCTGGGAGTTTCGGACATGGGATCGGTTAGAAACCAACTTTCTTTTCACCCGGCGCCATTTTGGATTTTTTCTGTCGAAACTATTTTTAATCGCTGATTGCCTGATTTGCCGTTTCTAAACATGGCGATCGTTTTGGGACCAACTTTTTTTTTGCCCCATGGGACGCCACCTGGTGGCATTTTGGATTCTGTCGAAACTTTTCATCACTATTTGCCATTTCGAAACATGCGATCATTTTGGACCAACTTTCATTTAAGCCTATCGGGGGGGGGGGGGGGGGGGGGGGACCCCACCCATCGTGGAACTTGGGCGTTATCAAAAAAGATTGACATTGTCTCTCCCACCAATTGCTCAAATGTGAGGATATACATGATGGCAATTCACACGCCATGCCGATGTCTAGTTATAAGGTGCTCCGCTAAAGTAGTTAGTTGAATTTTTTTTTGTGATGCACGATAAGTGGAAGACGGAAGAGGATATCACTCCAGACTTGGGAGTGAATTTCCATAGAGAATGGTCCCTGTTGTCGTGGTCTGATTTAAAGGCATCCGGGGCTTAGGAGCTAAGTCCTAAAATTTTCAATATTTTGGAAAACCGTGGTCCAATTGTCATCAAACTTTGATGACATCCGTGAGGCGTGCAAACAACTGCAATTATATAGGCATTAGAATAAAAGTTATCACACCGCTTCACAGCAGAGTTTATATGGACACTTCATCTCAGGATTGCATGTGCAAACCGGAAGCGAACTAGGTGTACTGTATACTACAGTACCTGACCTGTGTACATTTACACAGTCATAGGTTAAAACTGTATACAGAACTGCATACATCATTCACTCCATTCAAAATGTGGTGTAGAAAATAATGCATGGTACATTAACAATTATTGTTGAAATACTGGATTTTTTCTGGAATTTGCCTAGACGATTTTTGTCTTGCCTAAACTTTGTTCAAGGAAGACATATTGACCTCTTTGTTGTGTGTTTGTCTTGTCTGTCTTCTGTCCAAATTTCGTTCATATCGCCTAACCAAAGGGAGCTGTCTGCTGCAATTTCGTGTGGAGGTGCCTCTGAAGAGTTGTTGATTTGCATCCTTTTTTGTCCCCGAAGACTATACTATTACTAATTTGCATAAGTCACATGTACAAAATTGGCCCAAAGCTATGTGTGCAAGGTAGCTCTCGATCAATGCCTTGGTGATGGCAGTTTAGCATATACACCTCTGAGCGTACACAACTCATTAGATTCTGACATTGCTGAATGCTAATTAGTAGCTGTTTTTGGCATGATTTGTATGCAATTTTCAAAAGTTTGTTGAATTTTCACGAAACTATATTACCGATTCTCTTCTTCTCTTTGCATTCTACGGTGACACATCCAATTAAAGACATTCTTTCACCACATATATATACATTTATACATTTCCGCACTGATGTTCAGTGTGATCGTGGCCACGAACACCGGCGAAGACTCGCCTTCTCTCTCGAATAGTGTCCAGACATTAACAAGGTGAGAAATTCCTCTCCCTGGACGCCATTCAACGTCCCCGCCGACGGACGTGAGTGCAGCTTTACTCGTGCAGCCACTTTATTTCCTACACGAGACAGGAGCGGGGTGGAAATTGTATCTTTGGTCCCAACCAAGTTTTTGAACCAGGGACCTTTGGCATTGCAAGCGGGCACTCTAACCGTTCCTCCAACCCCCCACACTGGTATTACTTAAGACTGGAGTTGGGGGTCACCCAAGGTCACAGTTTAATAATGTGACTAATTCGCATCCGTTCAACTAGTGTAATTTGTATGATCATGCTGATTTGAAAGAAAAAAAAACTGAAATGAAACTTGGAAATGGTTCAAAACTTCAATCCTGATAAATTTACCAAAGTGTCAGGTCAATGAGGTCATTTCAATGTGAATAATTTTGTGACTAAGTTTAGGTTTTCTTGTTTTCTTAGCTCCAACCATTCATATCGGATGTAGAATTGCTGCACAGTGTGGGTTACCACCATCATTCTTCGCACTATATTATAACCATGTTTGTTATTAGTATAGGGATTAGGCCTTACAGTCAGGAGTGTCCAATGTGGCCTAACGTTATTTGTTGGCACCGAGGGCTAGCCTAAACTTTTTATTGGTCGGATTACTCACTTGTTTGTATGCGCGTGTTGCAAAAATGCCCGTCGACATAAACGCCCGTCTATCCACATGTTTTCAACCAAGCTTTGTGCTCCACAGACTTGGACTGAAGACTTTAAATTATGGAGCTACCTAAAATAGGGAGCAACAATTTAACACTTGAAGTATAGGACTAAGTTTTTTCAGTCTGCTAGTCTTTCTCCAGAAGCTTTTGTTTCTTGTAGCAATAAAAAAACCCTTCATATGTCCTTAATCACCTCTGAGTAAGGCGCGAACAGGGACCGAACTTGCCCACCGAAGTTCAATTATTATTCCGGAAAACGCCGCAGTTATTACGGCCAAATCAGTGGTCCCGATTTTATTATTAGGGTTGGCCGCCCAGTTAATTCCCTTCCAATCCAATATCGGTGCCATGATAGGCGCCATTGTTAGTGCTGACGACCACGTTCCTGATAGTATGTTTGCCGCCTCGGATCATCGTTTCACCCTATACCTATAGTGCATCAAATTTGAGTATATGGGGAATGTAAAGATAATCCTCACCGTGACCATTGTGCTGCAGCAACCTTTGGGGGATTATCTGATCGGTGACGTTTTAACACCATCTTTGGGAACAACAACGTGCCGAGCAGAAAGCACACTAATTCTTGTATAATGTTGCAGTTACAGCCCATCAGGCCTGTCTTTCAACCAAATTTGTAGTAACGGCTTAAAGCGTATGGCTGCTATTGGGGGTGTTCACACACCAAGTGCCGACGAGGAGACAGTTACGCCAGACCTGCTGGTGTCATGCCTCCTATCGTCAATTATCGATCTGCATTGTCAGTTGGCAATCAATGGTACATCAGGCTGCAAACTCAGCAGCAAGGGGTGCGCTAGAGATCGCCTGACGGGGCCAGGCCGGGTTGGGGTTGGGGTAGGGGGGAGAGGGTCTTCAACATGAGTACTCCACGGACTATAGGCATGTCGGATTAATAGTAATGGCAGGGGCGCGTAACCATTTGTTGGTAGATGAGATGGTCCCATATAGCAGTACCTTAATGTTCTCAACGGCATGGCAATCACCGAGGGGTCAATTGGTACGGACTACGGAAAAGCGGTTGCCCGATGCACAACACGAGAACTACATTCTTTTAAAAAAAAAAAATGGATTCATAAATTGGATTTACTTGCAATTCAACGGACCGGCACATGGGATTGTGTCAATCATATAGCCCACCCCATAAACACTCACTAATTTGACTGTTTGTGCAGTGCCTGCTCTATTTAGGCAATGTTGTGCAGGACGCTAGATCTTTAAAATTATTGGGAAAAAAAAATCCAGCCTTTATAAATCTAGTGAAATCAAGGACCCTCTGAAAACCCTCATGCCCTTCAAATGGAAGGATATAGGCTCACTGTTAAAAATATTCCGTACATTGTTGGCAATTTTTTTTCCAATCGAATTATGTTTTGTTTTTGTTTATACCACCGGGGGGGGGAATTCAGGGGGGGGGGGGGCGCGCAGCAGGCGCGCGCCCTCCTAACGGCAGTCATAACAAGAAAATAAGCAACAAAATGAAAAATATTTAAGAAATAGACTTGAAAATCTTCACATAATATAATTTTGCATTTCAATTCCTAATTCCCTGCTGCAAGCCAAACATTTTCCGGAGGGTGGAGGGGCTCATAACTCTCGCCCGACAATACCGGCGAGTATGTCATGCTTTGCGCCCCCTGTTGAAATTTCTGATACGCCCCATGCGCTTTTACATTCGAATTGGGTATAAAAACACATAAGCATTATATGTTTATTTATTTTACAACTAGTTACTCCTTTTTTTTTGGTATTCTACCTGTTCCTGTAAAAAGAAGTACCACCAGAGTTGTTGTATACATACCTGTTTTAAAGTAGGCCTATACTACATATGAACAAATCACTAACACTCCTTAATCTGCTTGAAAGTGTTCCGTATGTTACAGCAGCTGTCCGTAGACTATTGGTTATGTAAGAACACACAGTTGAAAAATTCGACAGCATCGTATATATCGTGAATATGCCGAACTATCGCTATGCCGATATAGATAAAAACAAGTTGTATAAACAACATGTGTGTCAATGTAGTCAATAAAAACAACGCATTGAATATTTACTTTAGGGATGAAGACAATTATATTGAAGCTGCAATTTGCGAATAGTAACAAAAAACAGTTGGTAATGTCAAAAAAGATATCATGTAATTTTACACAAACATGAAATGCATTTTTAAGAGGTTTCGTAAAGACGGGAAGGTTGGTACAATCGCAGTATTTGTATGCTAAACGAAAAGAATAACGGAAGTTCAGTTAACTAGTCGCAATTTACATAAAATATTGAAAACCAGGCTGGGTGTTTGTAAAAATTATCCAAATGAATAAATTATTCCTCGTAAAGTCGCAATATCAACCATGTCAAACGGCAAAACATACAATTCGTACCGTTCCGGTGAAAAGACGTCGTAACTGACTAAATTTTTAATAGTGTAAGTCTACCATGATCGCCGCCCTGGCGCTTTATTTGGTTTATAGTAGGCCTAAATTAAATTCCTCCTTTTGTGAATGGTCCGCTGGGTGTTATACCGATCTCAGGATGAGGGACCTGGGTTATTTGTTCAGTACGTCTTGTTTTATATATATATTTTTGAACAGCTGGACAGGGCGGACGTTGTTTGTATGACGCACGTCGGAAACCGTCCCACGGTTTCGAATTGTTATGTTATTGGCTTGTAATGCAGTCATGTGACGATTGTACATAAGTCTAGAATTTGCATCGAGAGGGATTCACCAGGACCCTCTCCTCTGCGCATATAAGTTGCAATGCTATAGGGGGGCTACGTTTTGACATCGGTTGGGTATGTCACCCTTTGCCCTACCCTTCACAAGATGAACCGTAGGCAAACAGAGAACCGGTCATTTTTTTTGATGACAATTGAAGGACACAACTCGCCAAGATAGCTTCACCTGATTAGGCCGAGTAAAAAAAAGAACAGTTTAGCGTCCGGCTTTTCGAAACTAAGGCAGGAGGCGGCACCTCTTTTTTTTGTTTTTTGCAACCCGGCCATTGCGTTTATATACCAGAGGGGTGTCCCACATGTCCCTGTCTCAGCGGAGGAGGCTCTTTCATTCCTTTTTATTTTAGGTTCTACAGGTCTCCAAACCTAAAACATGCTTCAAATGTTCCTTGTCAAGAGCAAAACTGATTTCATTGGTAGACTTTCAAAATAGTCTTTCAAAAAAGTTATGGCCTGGAATGAAGAAAAAAAAGAAATTTTCAGACTCCTCAAAAAGGTAGGCGGGCGGGGGACGCTAAACATGAAATTATTTTTTATGTTTGCCTTAAGCCTTTGCTTCTGATGGATCGCATTTTCAAGAACAATGGGGAGACCGGCACCACACCAAAACCCGGGGTGAAGCCTCGGCAGAGACAGCCACACAATAGATGCAACAGCTGGCCGTGGATTTCAAAAGCACTGATCATTACACCACGTTTTTCCCGTGACCTCTGAATCCCCGTCTCCGCACCGGGGTGAGGGGGTTCTTGACGGGACTCCCCTGGGGGTGTCATGAAATAGGTAGGGCACAACAATTGGCGTCTGGGGCAGGGGTTCAAGGTTTCGAGAAATCCGAGCGGAAAAGGGTTACTCAGGCGTACATGCCGTACGTTGACTGAAAATTTCTAAGTAAGGAGGTGTTTTCGGGATTTTCAATCGGCGTCTCAGCCCCGGGGTGGGGGGTTCTTGACGGGACTGCCCTAGGGGGGTCATGAAATAGGTAGGGCACAACATATTGGCGTCCTGGGGGCAGGGGATTCCCGGTTTCGGAGGAAATCCGAGCGGAAGAAAAGTATTACCTCAGGCGTACATGCCGTTACTTGACTGAAACTTTTCTAAGTACGGAGGTGTTTTCCGGGATTTTCAATCGGGCGTCTAAGCCCCCGGGGTGGGGGGTTCTGACGGGACTGCCCTAGGGGGGTCATGAAATAGTTAGGGCACAACAGATTGGCGTTCCTGGGGGCAGGGGGGGATTCCCGTTTCGGAGAAATCCGAGCGGAAAAGTGTTACCTCAGGTGTACACGGTGCGGCGAACTTTAACAATTTGGGCCAGCAAACTTGGCCGTTGGGCAGTTGGGTGATTATACGGCCAATGCACAAAATCCAATAGGTCGCCACAGTGACTTGCAGGGTCAAGGGCAGGAGTTGAGTCTGATGATTTGGACCTCTAAGTGAAGGATTGCACCTGTTGAGGATATAGGCCTACCTGGTCCCGGCCGAGGGCCACTGTACAAAGTCAACATAGGCCAGGCGTAGGCTATATAAAAATCATAAGCTTAGGCTGGCCTAGCTGAACGTTTCTAACGTGCCTAAATGCGACCAATTTTCATTTTTGAGGAAAAAGGTTACCTGAAATAGATCTACTGGGGCTTTCTTCTTCTTCTTGAAGACTTTTTAGGTGTTGGTAAGGCTTTCCACTAAGACAAAAAAATCACTCTAGTTCTCTGACTCTCGAGTTGCAATTCTCGGAGTCGGGTCTGAGTTTGTGGTATGCAGTACGAGTATTGACTCGACTAGCTTAAAAGGACAACTGCAAGGCTTGGATACAACAGTGGTTATATGGTGGAGAATGAGAAACTGTCTAGGAACAAACCCCATTTCAATACCGATGTTCCTATCTGGGAGTTATTGGCCTCCGAAGTTTGGGCCATTAAGCAGATACATTGGGGAGAATCCCAATACGCAAAACGCATGACGTCACACATTGCCAACAACACAGGAAATCAGTATGTATTGTGTTTATTTTGTTGAATATGTAACATTTGCAGAATTCTGTGTCCCTTCTCTACCAAAAGAACATCAAATACCTACCAACCCACTACAGCAATCCTCACCCATAAACTAAATGCGTTTCGAAGTGAAATGGATGTTTGAATTTCAATAGAATGTTTGCAGGGTTGTGCAAGGATGACATAATTTATTATGCCATGATGGGATGCATTTCGATCTTGCGCGATACACATGCTTCACAATACACAAACTTCAAATGGCGATAACTCCTTAACGGAAAGTCCTATGAACTTCCCGGTTTGGACTGACGCATTCAGTTTTTATCCAGCTATCAAATAAGCCATGTGTGGATCATCCTGCAGTTCCTTTAAGCTTGTCCATCATGTGGGATTCCAAACTATGCCTGAAAGGGTTAGGAAACAAAAAATGCATAGCTCCCTCTAATTTTCCCCAGAACTTGCCCTTCGCTTCTTATAGCATTAAAAAAATCACCCAGATAGGGCCGGTGAAGGGTTGTGTACTCGGGGCAGTCGGGGGTTCTTCATGACCTCCATGATTTCGGGGGATTTTGTAGGTAAAAGAGTGGAATTTTGGCAGATTTTGTTTATTCTCAGAAACTGCTTGAGACGAACCCCTGAGAGTTTCTATTCAGTAGCAGACCTGTAAGGAGTAATTCCAGAGAAGGTGTGATAAATTTGGGGTCCTTTGGCCGCTTCTCTGGAAGGTTCCGAAAAATTATCTCAAAACTGAGGAATTTCCTTGACCTTGGCCATGACCTTAACGGACCTTCCCCTCCCCCAAAAAAATTTCTCCCATTAAAACTATGCACCAAATCAAAGCTTATCCTTTCCTGTTGCGAATACAAACAAAAATATACAATTTTGAAGTCAACGGGGTGCATACTTTTGGAGAAAGTCATATCTGGAAAACAAAAACAAAAGTGAACTTATTTAGTCACTTCCCTGTAATGGGGCTAGGGGACTTCCAAAGAGCTGCCACATACAGATCTGGATACTCTCCATAAGTCCCCCACACAAGGTACCCACTTCAATCAATGGATTTGCAGTCCGGAGCTCTACCAACTGGGGTAATCTGCCGTCTCTTGGAAATGCCTTAGACCAGTGGTTCCCAACCTTTTTCTCCCCATTTCCCCCTTTGCCTTTCGCTTGAAGCCGCTCCCCTTATGAAATACATTATAATTGAAGGTTGATAGGTGGAGATGCTGGAATGGCTTTAAACTTGCTATGTAATGGTAAACAAGAAGAATTCACAACTAAAAAATCCTGCGAAATGGTGACCTTTGTATACATTTTGTCTCCCCTGAAATCTGCCTTCGAGACTAATATAGTTAAAGGCTATTAAGAGTCGCCATCGGATTGCCATCTAGTATGCAGGTTTTCCAAGTCGGTTTGTGCAAGCGTAGCACACATTATCGCGGTTTACTCACTGTGCAAACTGAAGTCTGTGTGATCATGACGTGTCTATATGCCTCCGATTGGCTGACACTCCCTGAGAACATTTGAGAAAACCTGGTATCCTAAAATTGAAATAGAAGATTTCTTTCAATCGGGTCAATATCAGGCCCAAAGTTAATTGAAACAGCTCTAGATATTATGGCTGAAGTAATTCTCTGGTAGGCGTAATCATTTGCTGTAGTAATGAGGAAGAACAATGGTTTGTTGTGCAATCAACCTTAAGATCATATTTTGGCAAGTAAATTATAACCTTGTGGTATAAAGTATATAAGTGTGGTGGCTAGTGTTATCTCCTATAGGAAGGGAAGAGCCTCTAACAGGGTGTCAAACTTAGTTTCATGAGTTATCAGTATTGGCTTCATTTTAAATATTGATCCATGATTGCCTTTGAATTAGGAAGTGAGAAAACCCACCCAGTGGCATCCGCAAGGGGGTGGGGATCATTTAGGGTCAGAAACTGCCCCCCCCCCCCCCCCGACCCATTGGAACCAAAGTTTTCACACAAAAAATGTTCCGTAGAAGGTTTTACAGGCTGTTGTACTTAGGGTGTGCGGTGTGTTCAGAATTTTGGTCACCTATAGGTCACAAGGTAATCTACAAGGAAATGATTGCAGTCGTGTGCTTTGAGCTCCGGCCCACTTTGGGCTGCTCTAGTTCTATGTAGATGTGAGATCATTTTTATTGTAGAAAAATAAGAAAATTAGTTTAGCCAATCAAGTTTAGCTCATAACTCATCCGGAGAGGGGTAGCTCAGTCAGTAGACCTCCAGACTGCTGATTGAAAGATTGTGAGTTCAAGCCCCAAAATAGCCTGCTCAGAATTTCAGATGCACCCTTGGGCAAGGTACTTCTTTTCCAATGCTCCTCTCTGACCCAGGGGTTTAAATGAGTACCTGTGAGGTAGTCAAGGACACTGTATCCACATCCAATTATACTCTCCGGGATTGTCGGAGTGCGCACCGCTATCATGATCGGGGCTGTATGGCACCTTAGAGCAGTCACTGACTGAATAGGGCACTATATAAATGCCGTATATTACTATATATTTATTATCCTCACTTGGATTATTACTTGTTATGAAGAATTTTCATGATGAGTATATCGAGTACATGGCTCCTATTGTTTTGGAGTAGCGTCAAGTTCATCTTAGGCTAAGTTCTGGTTCAATTTTGGCTTGATAACTCCACCCCACTTGGATGATCAAGCTCATGTTTGGTATGTGCGTCCCCAGATGGAGACTTTTGGTACACATTGTTAAGAGGTTATGTCAAAGGTCAAGGTAGGCTTAAGTCTGAAAAAACCTTCTTTTGAACATGCCAAACTCCCATGATGTTGGTCCAATCAAGCTGAGATTTGGTATGCATGCATCTTTCTCATGGTGAGAATAAGAACCTTCTATGTTGGTGTGATAGGGGGAGAAATATGGTTGGGAGAATGATGGAGAAGTTCAATTGGCTGTGAACCCCACCTAGACAAATCAAGCTCATACTAATTATGTGGGTTCGTATAATGAGTTGATGAACCATTGTTTTTAGGCAACAAGGAGAAAATGGTTGAAAATGTTGATTATTTTCCCAATTTTGGATCGTGGATGGAGCCCATGCTCAGTATGTGGGTGCCCCATAATGAGTAAATGACCCCTATTGTATTGAGGGTCAGTGTGATAGTCATTTGAGTTCAATGAACATCAAGAAATTGTTTTATTTTCTGGATTTCTGGTTATGAGTAGATGACCGGTTTTATTTGAATTCTACAGGTTCAGGAAGTCAAGTAAGGAACTCATCAACGCTGGCCGTATTGATCCTGGATGTGGAACCAGGGATAACTTACCTTCTTCTCTCAACTAGTGCTTAGATGATATTGAGGCAAGGGATGTAACCAATCCCACCTGCTCGCGGTATCCTCATTTTATGTCCCCTCCGAAAGGGTGATCAATGAACTCCAACAACCCAACCCAGCTTTCCTCGGAGCAGCACGTAGGACGCGGCAGCTCAAGTTCAACGTGACTTACTCATAAGCCAAAAAAATGAACCAGATTTTATAACCTCATGACGCCCACTGCATTCCAGCAGAACCATGAGTGAAGACCAAGACCTCATCCATTGCAACTGCAAGTACAGCCATCTAGGAGACACTTCCTGGTGCTGCGGACTTAGAACCTAGAATGTTTGCTCGCAAAGCGTCACTGATACCACTCTGCCATCTTTCTTGTTGTGGTTCAACTCCAAACACTCTGTTCGTACCCAGATCAGTTGTTTATTCAAGCGCAAAACATTCACAGTGTGAATCATTTCCAATCTCTTGGAGTTCCCCTGCATGTTCTTATGTTTCACCCAGTGTGTGACCTTTTGCAACAGAAAATCATATGCATTTGTAGAGGCAATATTCCCAGGGGGGCCCACTGTGACACGGTCATCTATATATAAGCGGAGCACCACCTGGTACCAGCTGAGCCGGAGACAAACACGAAAATGTGAAAAGTTAGGATCCTGAAATGGCTGAGAATGGCTCTTCGCAGCTACGAAAACATGCCGCTCACAGACTCACTAAAATATCGAATCTGATCTGCAATGGTTGGCTCAAGTCATGGGAACGAACACACAAAAAAGACATTCTCTGATCTTCAGGTACTGAAGACATATATTTAATCCATATTATTGCAATAATAATCATATTAAATATTGATTTTTAGTCAACTTGGAAATTGTGATTGATATAACACCCATTGCAGTTGACCCATGTGCGAATGAATGGGGGGAATTTGGTTGGCTCAGGCAACACAGCCATGTCACACGCTAAGAAGAGAACGAATTTGGTTGGCTCAGGCAACACAGCCCTGTCACACGCTAAAAGAGAATGACACCTCCTTACAAACCTTTGATTGAACAATGTGTAATGGGAGAACAACTTATCAGCCGGGCTCATTAGCAGAGTGCCGGCTAACCCAATCCTCTATCTAAGCTGCATGCCCATATAAATCATCCAAGGGTGGCGCCAGTGGGGGTGCAGGGGGGCCATGCCCCTCCCATCAGGGGAGCTGCCCCCCCGCCTTCCCCCCCCCCGTCGGGGATTTTCTCCCATCTCGGGGAGCCCGAGTGGGTACGCTGAAATACACACATCCCGACAAAGGCCTATTGCCCCGACAGTATAAATAGTTCAACCTTCTTTATAGTGAAAATTTCTATATTAAAGTTGAAAATTGTGCAGCCTCATACATTTTATAGAATTGACAGGTTCCTCGCTCGAGTTTAAGATCAGCATATCCATCCTCCTATCTTCCTAACAAAACTATGCACGCGTGGAATTATAGATAAGATACATCAGCTTATTGATATCTTCGAAATGTCCCCGCAAAAATTAATGTACAATTCTGTTGGGAGGATGATCGTTCTGCCGTCTACTTTTGCATTTGTGTTAAGTGGTGTGCTCTCACAAGGCAAATGCTCCCACAGTCTGCCAGTGCCCAGGCATTTCCTACAGCTGTGTAGTACGCCGAATTCTGACCAAGATTCTATACTAAGAGCACTTGATTGCATGGGATGCCACCGAGAGTAGACAATGCCACTCCATGTGTATTTATTTTTTTCGTTTCATTTTTCTTTGAAAAAAAAGTTGCATGAAAATCAAAGTGAAAACATCAAAAATGCAGGTTTCGACCTAGGGGGTAGGGTGAGACTCGTCGGGGAACTCGGACCTCCCGTCGGGGAACTCGAAACCCCCGTCGGGGAAATCCTGGCGCCACCAATGAAATCATCACAACATTGAACGACAAGGGTGCCACACGCCATGCAGAGATGAAGAATGCATTATTTGCAATTTCTTCAAGCAGCAGTGAAATTCTACTCTGGAAAAACTAAAAATAATAATAACTAATGTGTTTAGATGAACCTATTTTCATGGCAATTGTTTCATTACAAGCTGGCATGGATGCATGGGACAAATTCGTTTTAGCCCTAGTCTCAAAATCTGATGAATTTCATTTGCAATTGTATGTGCTAAATTAAAACTGACTAAGATCGAACTGCTGCGAAAACACAATCAAAATTAATATAACATTTTTCGCTTCATATCTACCCAGATAATTTTCTCAACTTTTTCATTTCACTGTCAGACCAGCAGGGCTGACTCCTCTAAACTGTGGCAGGTGACATTTTTTCACTCCACAAAAGAAAATGCCAGGTAAGTTCTAAATGTATGTTGAAATATTCAGCACAAAAAAATGTTATTGCGTCTGACGCCTGCCTGATAAAATTTGTTTTCAAGCCTAAAATATATAGAAAATGTAGCTATGGTGAAAAATAGTGTTATCATTCTGAATGCATAAATTAAATAACACTGTGAAACACTGAAAATATCAACAGGCCACCAGGAAATCATCACAATCGCATCCCTCCATTTGGAAGACAAATGGCTTGTGACTGGGCGATCCTTGATTAGCAGCTCCCTCTATTTTGCCTTTCCTCCATCGAGTTTTGGAATGCCGCCCGTGAAGCTCGAGGCCGTTGGCGGCTGTCCCGTTGGTTGCCTCCCCATTATAGACGGGGTTCGCGTGGATGAGACGCTTTCGTGGAGATTGTTCACCAATGATGTTTGTCATCCCCGTTGCCTATGACAAGATTCCATTAGACGAAGTGCAAATATTTGAGAAACGATAGTTTGCCATGGGTAAATTGTTCATATCGAGTTAACAACACTGGTCTTCGGTCTTTCATTGCGAACAGAAGGATAAATGTTAGCTTTGGCATGTAAAAAAAAAAAGTTTCTTGTCCGTAAGTTGCAGGGAACTTTGGGCGTGGTCCTTATTGGGGGGGGGAGGGGAGTTGGAGACAGTAGGGAGTCCTAGAACGGACCAGTGTTGGAGCCACCGTAACTGCTTTTGATGGCTTCGTATCAATGCTGCGATATGTTTTACTATGGGGAAAACACCAACTAGGCATTCCAGCGGTCTGGATGAGACATTTTTGGCAAAATGTAGTTTTTTTTTGGCAAAATGTTAGTTCGATAATGGAAAAAGTGATGGGGAAAACAGGTAATTCATGTGGCCAGAGGGAGGGGGAACACGAAACTGGTGTTTTGTTTTCTTGGTAGTTTTCTCAGTTGTTGTTTTTTCGAGCCAGCAATTGCAGCAATGAAATATTGATTGCTTCATGCCCATCAATCTGGTGTTACTGATTGTATGGCCCATCAACTGGGTTATTGATTGAATGGCATAATCAATCTGGTGTTTATAGATTGATGGCCATTTTCAATTGGTGTTAATGATTGCATGGACATCAAATCTGGGTTATATAGATTGCAGGGCCCATCAATCTGGGGTTATTGATTGCATGCCCATCAATCTGGTTGTTTATAGATGCAGGGCCCAATCAACCTGGTGTGTATGATTGCATGGCCCATCAATTGGTGTTTAGAGATGGCATGGCCCATCAATCTGGTGTTTATGGATGCATTGGCCCATCAATCTGGTGGTTATGATGTATGGCACATCAATTGGTGTATTGATTGCATGGCCCATCAATCTGATGTTTATAGATGCTAGGGCATCAATCTGGTGTTTATGATTGCAGGCCATCAATTGGTGGTGTTTTATAGATTGCATGGCCAATCAATTGGTGTTCTATTGATTGCTTGGGCCCATCAATCTGGTGTTATAGAGTGCATGGCCCATAACCTGGTGTGTTTATAGATGGCAGGGCCCATCAATCGGGTGTTATAGATTGCATGCCATCAATGGGTTGTTTATGATTGGCATGGCCCATCACTCTGGTTGTTATGGAGTATGGCCCATCAATTGGGGTTTATTGATTGCATGGCCCATTCAACGCGGATGTTTATAGTGATGCAGGTGGCCCTCAATCTGGTGTGTATTGTGCATGGCCAGCAATATGGTGTTGATAGATGCATGGCCATCAATCTGGTGTTATGATTGCAGGGCACATCAATCTGGTTGTTTATAGATTGCATGGCCCATCAATGGTGTTTTAGATTGCATGGCCATCAATCTGGTGTTTATAGATTGCATGGCCCATCAATATGGTGTTTATTGAGTGCAAGGGCCCATCAATTGGGTTATTGATTGATATGGCCCCCATCAATTGGTGTTTATTGATTGCATGCCCATCAATCTGATGTTATGGATTGCATGGCCATCAATTGTTGTTTATTGGATTGCTATGGCCAATCAATCTGGTTATAGGTTGCATGGCCCATCAATCTGGGTTTATGATGCATGGCCATCAATCTGTGTTTATTGATTGAGGTCATCAATCTGGGTTTATGATTGCAGGCCCAAGCTGATGTTTATAGATGCATGGCCAATCAATTGGTGTTTATGATGGCATGGACAACATTGGTGTTTTATAGATGCATGGCCCATCAATACTGGTGTTTTTTATGATTGCATGCCCATCAATCTGGTGTTTATTGATTGGAGGCCCATTAATCTGTTGTATGCAGGCCCAGAGGCCATGGTTCAGGGGTAGCTACCAAAAGCCAGGGCTGGTAGAAATACATGGTCGTCGGTCATTTTGAAGCAATTTCATGGGGGGCGACTTTATTTGTAACATAGGGGTGTTATGATCATGAGTCGTTCCGGATGCATTAAAAGCAACAAGTCAAAAAAAAAAGATATATATAGTATAATAATATATAAATATATAGATATAGATAATATATATTATTTACAGACGATACATGTATTCAATTCAATTATGAGCATATGGTAGGATCCGCCTTATACTGACGACAAGTACAACACCACTATACGGATGATTATCAAAACTGCGCGAGGAACCCCACTGCTGCAATGGTAGTATAGTCCTTGCACCCCCACTTTAGGGGTTGTGGTGGCACCCCCGTAAGGATGTTGTCCGTAGGCGGAATGAGAGGGTCGAACAGCCAAGAGCTTTAAATTTGAATTCTCCAAAAAAGTCAAACTTCAAGACGCTTGGTTTAGAGCAGCCTGTGTTCGAATAGGTGCTCACTGTAACCTGGTGTTCTCCGGAGGATGCCGAAAGGGAATTCGAACTGCCAGGGCTTGTGTGCACCACAGTGCTCATGATACGAACAAAACCGATTAGGCATATATACAAAAAAAAATGGGGCCTATTTGTGAAAATTACAGACTCGTAGTTCTGGAAAGAAGGAATTGGCATAAAGCAGCACAGATAGTGGTGAACAGTTGCAGTTGTTGGTCCTGTCCTCCTGAGACTTGCCTCTTCGCCACTACATGGTTGTTCACAGTAATAATGTCATTTATGTACATTGGTGAGTGCGCCGCTCATTGTGGCATTCCGCACTTGCACCTGTGTTCGAAGATTGTCATTCGGTTGGAGATTCAAACTTTAACTGTCTTTACATGGATTTTCTGTGTGGTTATTCGTGAGTTTACCAACCATTATATTGGCGCTATCTATTTTGAGAGTGGTGCTGTCTTTGGACAGTCCAGGTTTCTATGGATGATATCGTACGGGTAGGTTAGTCAGCAAGCTCTTCTTGCTCTGGGAAGACTCGTCCAGTCTGAGTGATGAAATCCGGACGTGCTAGAAAACTTCACAGGAGTAGCACCCAGTTGTAAATGGTGCTGCTCTATGCTGGACACCAAGGGTATATAGGGCTGTGCTCTCACAATTAATCCATGATTGATATTCATTCCTAAAAACGATCAATAATCAATTAATCAAATTCTTTTGTATTTGTTCCGTAGGTTGTTGTATGTATTACATGGAGGGCTTTGAATCAGTGATTCTCCTGACATGCACAATCACATTAATAAGGCTGACTGACTAAGCTTTCTCTGTTACAATTATTAAATGTGTGGTCCACTACTCTGGACACTAGGTCGGAACAAGAAAAAAAACAGAAACATTCTTATTTTATAGCTCCCGAATAATCAGAAATTGATTTTCTTAGTCGATTAATCATTGTGGCAACTATAATCGATAATTTTAGTTGAGCACAGCCCTAGGGTTTATACTCCAGGAGGATCTAGATAATCTGGTCTATTGAACCAAAAACAAATGGGGTATGCATTCTAATACCAGGAGATGTAAAACCCTAAGAATTACAAGCCTTCATAATCGAGGTACACACGCCTTTATAACGTATGGAATACCTGTGCTACCAACCACCACACTTCCAGAATAGCCTGAAATAGAGTATGTAGTGTTGAAACGCGGCCACAGGGCTTCAAGAACCCTGGTATTCAACAAGAGCAATTTCCACCGAGCATCAAGGAATTTTGAAGAAAAGTTCTATCGGATCCTTCTGGAAGTACGTATTTCATTTTCAGGACCTTTGATGGATCTGTTTAATATATGGCAGTCGTCAACGAATAGCCATATAGTGCTGGAGATAACATCCGCAATGCCATTTATGTGTACAGAAGACCCAAGAGGGTCTTCTGGCATTTTTTCTTAATAAACAAAAATTTGGATTATTAACGCCTGCAGTCAGAGATTGTGGCTTCTAAAAGGCTACAGTGAACAATGTGACAGTAGAATAGTTTCTAGGTGAGAAGA
Source organism: Sclerodactyla briareus (assembly GCA_026419785.1). Taxonomy (NCBI): domain Eukaryota; kingdom Metazoa; phylum Echinodermata; class Holothuroidea; order Dendrochirotida; family Sclerodactylidae; genus Sclerodactyla; species Sclerodactyla briareus. The sequence goes on along the minus strand of JAODTK010000189.1, from coordinate 154,609 downwards.
CTGTTGGGACATTGTTGGCCTGCCACAGTGTCTTCCTTACCAAAGAGCCAGAACAGAAAGAACCAGAAAGCCACAAATCCTGATGAATCCTTATCGCAACAGGATGACCTTTTCCAGAGGTGTTGCTTGCGTGGGGGGGGGGGGGGGAGAAAGCATGGGCAGTGTGGCGCCAGGATTCCCCGATGGGGTGTCCGAGTTCCCCGACGGGGCGGGGGGGGGGGGGGGGGCACGTTCCCAGACGATGCTCACCCTACACCTAGGGCAAAGCCTGCATTTTCCATGGTTTTCAATTTTTGAACATTTTTATTCCAGAAAAAAACGAAAGAAATGAAAAACACATTGTGGAGGCAATGTTGTTACTTTCAAAAAGCCTTCCTACAATTCAGGCGCCCTTATTAGTAGAAAGGGTCAGGTATTCCCATAACTGCAAAGGAATAAACCTGAGGGCACTGCGTCGTGAAAGCACACCACTCTACCAGAGCAAAACATTGGTAGACGGCATAAGAGCGTCCTCCCCAAATGAATTGTAACCTTAATCTTTGCAGGGACATTTCGAAGATGTTCATAAGCTTATGTATCCTATCTATATATGCCCCGATTGTATAAGGCTGTAGGAAATGGTTACCTGTGTTAAAACTCGGGCCAAGAACTTGGCATCACTATAGAAGGATATAGGAGAATTTCACTTCAAATAGAGGAATTTTCACTATAAAGAAGTTGCAACATATACTGACTGTCGGGGCAAAAAGCCCTCGTCGGGGGGGGGGGGGGGGGGGGGGGGGGGGTGGGTGGGGGTGTGGGGGGGGTGGGTGGGGGGGGGGGGGGGGGGGGGGGGGGGTGGGGGGGGGGGGGGCGGGTTTGGGTGGGGGGGGGTGGGGGGGGGGGGGGGGGGGGGGGGGGGGGGGGGGGGGTTGCGGGGGGGGGGGGGGGGGGGGGGGGGGGAATTTTAGCGTACCCACTCGGGCTCCCCGAGGAGATGGGAAAATTCACCGACGGGGGGGCCTCCCCTTCCCTCTGGCGCCACCCTTGATCATGGTGGCACATCATTCCTCCAAAAGTTGGTGTGCTCTTCATTAGGGGGGCCCCCACTCCAATGTATGGTGGGCTAGGAAAAAAATGTGGATTTGTTCAAATGTATAATTATGACATCGATTTTTGGATTAGACGAGATATGGAAACCGGATTTCATCTGAGACCCTTCATAGTTCAAAAATTTAGACCCCTCCCCCAGAATCAGGTGAGTTCCCTGGAGTAACCCTTGGGGAAACACGACCCCCCCCCCCCCTCTCTAGTGGAGCAGGAGTTCTTATAAGTGACCATGAAGGCTGAGTGTGAAAGGAAATGACTCACATGAAAATAGGTGCTGCCCCAGCTGCCAAGTTTAAGGAGAGGGGTCTTGGGAGAATTTGGGGGTCGAAATTCCCAAGAACTGCAACTGGGAAGCCTCACCCTGCTCCTTTGCATGTACTGTTTGATATTCAGTCCAGAAATGTGGTTCCTCGTCCACTCATATGGCCAGTAGTAACATGAAGACACTCTGGCAGGTCCACGTCCAATTTCATTGACTTCCAATCTAATCCTACGTAATTTACTGTTAATCTATAGTGTAATCACCAGAAAAAGATTCCTTATGTCCTATATCTCTCTGTGCTCTGATGGTGACCAAGTGGCAAAGCTTTGAAGTAGGACTTTTCCACATTATGGCTACAATACATACATAGTTCACCTGACCAATACATAACATAATGGTAGGCAACCTCAGAGGTAGTAATGGCCATGTGGATCTGAGTCTTTTTTTTTTTGTTCCCTCATGATTTCCCAAATAATCTGTTCACTGTTTTGGGGACATCAGGAGCCAGCGCCAGCTGGCCTGGTTAGAGGGGGGGGGGGATATTGGGAGGTGGTGATCTTGTTGGGTGATGAATATAGAGGAGTCCCCGGGGTGCATGCACCCCTCCCCTCCCGGCCTTGGAAAATAGTTGGTGTTGAATGTCCTTACAATCATCTAGTACTTATTATCGCAAATTTTCCCATCTTTTTCCTATCGCCTCCAAATAATATTACAGCGCCACTGAGGGAACTGTAGCACACAGCTAATACTGTCACTATTTCAATTCATATGCCTCCAGTAGCAGGTTGTTGCCAATTGATTTAATTCAAGTTATATGTCAGTAAAACATCATATAAATATTACTGGACATTTAGACTTTCTACTCATACGTTATGGAGCCGAAGAAGGTTTTTCCCCCTCCCCCTCCCCCACATTCATGGGTGATAAAAAAAATGTAGGGCCTACACCATACAGCTGATCCCCCCCCCCCCCAATCCCAATATGTTGTATGAATCACCACCCATACTCACTGTTGTCAGGAGTCCTGTGTGCTAAACTTCAAAGGTATCGAGTTGCTGTCACCACTCGGTTCCGCGTCCAGACATTGAGATCATACGTGGCGTTGTAGTCCAGGCCCTGCAGCACGTACTGGCCCTTGAAAATACATGTGCAGAAAGGAAAATTAGGTTACATTCGTTCACCCCGTAGTAGAGTAACACCAGTGTTGGCACCAGTGCCCCCCCCCCCCTCCCACATCCCAGAACCCCTTCAGGAAGACCTGCCCTCAACGCCTTGACGAATTATACCGGTCTAGTTGAGGATGGGTATTTGAGCAAAAGAGGGTGAACCAGTAAGTGCACCAAAGCCTTCGGTCCACCTCACAACTACCTAAAATTTGTGCAAAAACCGCTGTCAGCGGAAAAGGCTCTGTGTTAAAAAGTTGTTTGTCACTATGGAGACTGTTGCAATGCTATCGATTATGTTCCCAGTTACTGAGATCCCTAGAATGTGAAGACAGAAAATCTCGTCCCTTGGCATATTGGAGTAGTGCCAGGAGGTGCACGTCATCTGAGGCGCAAGAATTACTGTCTCCACATTAAGGGTAACTTAGACCCCTGTACTAGTGGAGATTCTGCTGCCGAGCCTAGTCTCTGATGCTAGTCTACTCATTCATAGCCTATCGCCTCTGCTTACAGCATTTACCGTTACCTAAAAACGAGTGGCTCTCTATCAGGAATCAAGACAGATTGCTCTAAACCACAATTGATAACAGTCCAGGTAGACAAGACTTGTAGAGTCAAGACCTGTAAGTGAGGTCTGCAGGATGGTAATGCATATATTTTTGGTAACTTTGTAGCATATAAAAGATATTGATGGTGGGGGGGGGGGTGGGGGGTGTAATATTCATTTCAACACAGGTGTGCAAGAATTACCTAGATGGTAGGCACAGGCCGTGCAAACAGTCTGTGGTTTCCATGAAATTTGAAAACATACGTAGCAATCTAAAATCCCAGAAGTCCAATTAAATGATGCCCAGACTGATCTTTGGCTACGGCGTGGTTCTATGGGCGGGCAGGGGGCTTCAGCCAAGGAAATCTTTTATCAAAGCCCTCTCCCCCCCCCCCCAAAAAAAATGGTTTGTCCATGGAATGCATAAAAACAATCGCGCTGAATAAGACAATGATTTAAAGCTTTTTTGCAGCTGGAAATACCTATCCAGTGATCTCAGGGTTTCAATTCTTTCAAATGTTCATGTATGCCCCATGCCAGCTTAGATGGTCAAATCATAATGAGCCCCCGCCCCCCCCCCCCCCCACCCCCCCCCCCCCCCCCCCCCCCCCCCCCGACAAAAAACAAATCCTCTTCAGAACTCTAGAACCACGCCTGAATTATTAGCAGGTTCTGCATCCTTTCGAATAGAAAACAAGACCTATTGGGTAATGGCAGATGACTATGTGACTGTGTTATTCTTTGAAGGCCAATGTCATGTAACAACAACAGGACCTTCGTACCTTCTATACATTGCAATATGACAGCTGAAACCCCAGACCAAATTTCAGCCGATTCGAGTGTATATAAGGCACAACCTGCTGTTGCAAAATTCGCCTTGTGACATCACAGGGGGGAACCGCAGGACCCCCTACAATACAAATTCATGTAAACCATGTAGTTTTGAATATCTTATACCAAACAAACTGTAGATGGGATTTGAATGAAAAAGCTACAAATTCATTCACAAGACATGGAAGCCCAATCTCATTCATTTTCTAAATGATACCTTTTCTCTTTTTCCTGTTATCATGGCGCAGAAATGCAGCAGTTACTGTGTAAGGTCTATAGATGGCCTTTGCACCGTTCCCCCCGTGATGTCATGGATTCCTCAAATTCTCAAAGCAAATTGAAATATCTCAACAGGGCAACAAGCTAGACTTTCACATCTGGGGTGGGGGGTGTTGATATGTCCTCTTTTCACCTGTGCTAGTTTGGAAGTTGAAGATTAGCAGAGTAACACCATACCTTGCTACCAGTGATGTTCACAGAGATGGAGACCCATCGGGTGAGGCGGGGAACACATCCCTCAGTTTCCATCTCCAGGCTAGTGGCTGGATGCCCTCCGTCGTGTAGGACTATCCACCTCACGATGGCGTAGGAGTAACCCCGATCACTGTGGCATGTGAATGGGCGGGGCTGAGAGAAATATCAAAACAGATTTAATTGACAGATTGTTGATTGTTGCTGAGGGTTTGTTGCGTTCCACTGGGATCAGCAACATATACAAGGGTGGAACTACATGTTGGAAGTCGGGGAGGGGGGTACAGAGCAAATTGGGGGTGGGGGGAGGGTCCAAAGCAGCAATGAAAAAATTCTTAACTTGTTATAAACTTGTTATGTTCTTGAGGGGCCTGCAGAGAAGTTGAGGGTCTGAGGGGGCATGCACCCCCCCCCTGACACCCCCTCCCCCAAGGGCTGTGACATACATCCACAAAGTCATAGATTTGGGATCCCAGTTTGTGAATATGCTAAAGTGTGTGGTTCAGTTCAATGTTCAAAAGTGTTTATTCGATCCCCTGTCAACCTGTATCAACAGCAAGCCTTCCATGACAGACTGTGTGATTGAACTCTAGCTCTTTGCAGTCTCTGATATCATCTGATGACCAAATTTCTGAAGAAAACTTTTGTTTCAGACCTTTTGTCCGATTCCCACCGAAATCACAAATTTGGTATAGAATGTAGGTACACTCCCACTAGGGCATGAGCTTCTATCAGAATGAATACGGTAAAAAATCACAGTCTTCTGATATCATCTGATGACCAAATTTCTGAAGAAAACTTTTGTTTCGGACCTTTTGTCCGATTCCCACCGAAATCACAAATTTGGTATAGAATGTAGGTACACTCCCACTAGGGCATGAGCTTCTATCAGAATGAATACGGTAAAAAATCACACACTACTAAAACCTCACAACGTTGACGTACGGCGGGTATCAGTATGGGGAATGAAGAGGTTGTGATGTCAAGATGTCAATACGTATAAAGGTTGTCGTGTTGAAGATATTTCCACACAGACATTCCTGTTTAAAAACCCTTCAAAGATCATACCTGCCAAGGAATCTTCGACAGATTTGCCTCCCCCCCCCCCAGAAAAAAAAGTCACCTTGGCTTGATTGCCAGATGCTACTTATACCCATGAATTGAAGGACTCACTTATGATGGTTAGGTTGGTTTGCTGTCTGATCTCACCAGCCTGGTTCTCAGCCACGCACACGTACACACCCCTGTCTGAGGCCACCAGGTGACAAACACCAGCCGGCTGCCATTAACCTGAAAGAGGTGGGTGGGGAAGGGGGTTGACAGTCGGGCAACTCCACACGAGCAACAACTGCTCAGTGCTGAGGGATGTTCGGACACTTTCAAATCAGGATTACATTGATGATATGAGATACTGTGTCTGTGATGCTTGGTCCACCATCATATGAACTGGATTGATTGTCCTAGTAACGTCTCCCAGAGCAGAGTTTCCACGTGTGTTGCGGAGGGGACGTGCTTCACTGTGGAAATTCAGTCTGTGACTTGGGAGAAGCTATACAAGTTGAACTAGTAATTTATTACGCAAATGTTACTTACCTTTTACCACTCACATTCGCAGTTAATCCACCTACTAGCTGCTGGGATCTGGCATATTCTTTCAGCTAGACGCTGGCCACTACTGTCATTCCATTCATGGCAGACGGAACGGAGTGAGACCTTTTGTTTTGTTTTCGTACTCCTTTACCAGGCCTTAGTTGAAATTTGGTCATCTATCTGTCAACTAGTTATGGAGAGGCTGAGAGTCAAAGTTTGGCTATTTGTGTTGCGGAGGGGACAGCTGGATGCTGTCGAAGGAACGGTGCGGACGACTCTGTCCAATTTGGATAATGTTATGAACTGCCACCCCCTAGTGTGATAATACATCATCATGTTCTTTAGAGGTATTCTCTCATGTGGCCAAAAACTGATCAAAGTCTAATTCTAGTGCTGTATCATTTATGACAAATCCATTCACATGAGGCCCTGGCAGTGCATGCATGTGGCTCAACCCAGATAAAAAAAAGTAGTCATGGGTGGAAAATCATAATCCAAGCATAACCTGTGAATTTCAGCTCATATTGAGCTAAAAAGTGTCTGTGTTATATAAACCATTTTATCTCTTGCAAGGTTTGCTGTAAAAAAAGGTAATTCTTTCTATTTTCTGCAATATTTTTTTTTCTTTGGGGGGGGGGCTCATAACTGATAAAATATATCAGCATCAATGGCTTCCCAGCTATATTGCACAATCTATTCATTTTTACCCAGTTGGATGGATCAAATGAAATATGGCCATCCAATCCAATATTTTGAAACGAATCCACTCAAGCATATGATAATGTTGTGGGCTATGAGTGTTGCAACCTATGTTCTGTAACCCCTGGATCCCCGCCCTGTGATATTATTTATGATACTCATATATAGCTGAGGACCACTGACCATGCGATGGTAGTCACTCCCCAGCTGGTAGCCATCTTTGAACCATGTGACCCTCGGCTCTGGTACCCCCGTGGCCTGACATATCATGTCCAGGTCACCGCTGTAATTGCCGATGATGGTAGCCGGCAGCAGACTGTCAAACTGAGGTGCTTCTGTCAAGAGTAATAACAAGAGACCAGGTGCTCTCAATCAATGGGGACCTGTGAGGAACTTGAGGATTACAACCGGACAGAAATGATATGAGAATGATCAGATGGATGTGCGGCGTGACCTTGAAGGATAGGAAGCCTTCTGATGAGCGGAGGTCGTTTGGGTCTTGCTAAAATTAGCGAGTGTGTCCAAGTCGTAGATTGACGGTGGTTTGGCCATGTCGGAAGAATGCAGGATGATAACTGCGTAAAGAAGTCTAGGGAGATTAAGGTGACTGGCCGGCGTGGCAGAGGTAGGCCCCGGAAGACCCGGATGAGGTTATTCGTAGTGATCTTGCAGCAGAAGGTAGAGACCATGCTCGTGCACAGAATAAGGTAGAGTGGAAGCGGGCTTACTGTCGGAGACCTCCGTCTAACCCAAATGCCAGCATGGAACATTGACGATAAACTGTCTATGATGATGTTGATGACGGCGCTGTATCAGCTGATGTCATATACTCTCTCCGGATGTCGGAGTGCGTACCAGTTCCTATGATCAGGGGGTAGGTAGGTACTATCTTTGGAGCAACTTTGAGACGACGGGGAAGGCGCCTTCTCTAAGTATTACCCAGAGGTTATTGTATTACTAATGAATGCTACGTGCAACACCATGATGTGAGGAGAATCAAACTTCATGATCATGAAGTCAAGTGGCAAGCGGAATTTTGGTTGAAATATTGGAATGGGCCACTACAACCAGGGAGCCAAAAAGGCATAGTGATTCTTCGACTCATTTCTGATACACTAGGTCAGAAACAAAGGACAAATAGGAAATGTTTAGCCATCTCTAAATAGGCAGTCACATGACATTTCGGCATCAACTTCCAGGATTTCAAAGATATGACATAATCATGATAAAACGATAGCCTGGGGTTTTCTTGTACTCCTGATAGAAAACACACACTGAATTTCACTTGATCAGATGAAGATTCTCGAGTATCATGTTCACAAGGATTCCACTCCAACCTTGGCATGAACCAAAGCAGGGGGGGCTCATGTACTGGAGGGCTCATGTACTCTTAGTGGGGAAGTATGAGCTTCAGCCATCTAGGTGGGCGCTCATCATGTTCACAAGAAATTTCTTACTTTTAGGTAGAAATGATTCCCTATCTATACAATTACATAAAACACACTAGAGCTCCGGTATCTTGCTAAGGAAGCTACACACTGATTTAATTGGATCAGACCATGCATTTAGAACTTTCTCGTGTTCCAGACTTTTACCTCTGCAAGCGACGAATGACCTCTGAACTCACCTGAAACATAAGATTCATGTACTGAGTATGAGATTAATCCATACAGACCTGGTGAGTATATCATATTCACAAGAGTTCGCCAAAATAATAAATTTTCACAAATGCCCCAATCTATACCACAACAAAAAGGGGTCCTGACCCAAATTCCAATTTGATTGAAACAAAGCATTCTAGATATACTGGTCCACAAGGATTTTCAGACTCTGACCTCTGGTGAACTCAAATGACCTCTGAACCTGCCCCCATAACCATAGGGCTCAGGTACTTATCACAGGGAACAGATATGTATTTGCAATTCATCCATCCGAAGGGGGTCAAGTTACTATGGATTTACAAGCTGAATTGGATGGAATATTGATCTTTGAAAAAAAGATTTTTTTCACAAAAGTTAATCTAATCACACCGAATACAATAGGGTTCTTGCACTAACCTATGAGTAAAGCTACACACCAGATTTTTGCTCCATCGGTCTAGCGTTCTGGACATGTTCACGAGGATTCAGGCTTGAGCTCTGACGACCTCTGTCATGATCATAAAGAGGAAATGAAAAGGTTAAAATATCGATGAAACACTGCGGTTATTTTAAAATTCAATATCAAATGCCGGCCGCAGGCTAGTTATAGCTAATTGCGGTTGTGTTCAACTTTTTGCCTCTATAAAGAAGAAACCAATTAACTGTTGAAAAGTCTATGTGAAAAAAAAAAAACTGTTACAGAGCCTATAAGCAGGCTCAATAGCAGCGCCCACACCACTTTTGCGTTTGAGGAATGTCAAATGGCAAGCCGAGGGAACTGGCATGGAAAAATTTAAAAAATAAAGATAGAACAAAAATATATACATAAAACGTGTAGACAGTGAAAATGATTAATTTTAAAAATGCGCCATTGAAACAGACTGACCCAAGCTGCTAAAATATGCAAAACCTCATGCAGAAGCGCCCCTCTAAACACATGTGCCGCATGGCAAACTACTTTGTACAACATCACGCCTTAGCAGAAGTAATGTCCTAAACAATGGACCCTACCAAATTCAAAAAATTTCAATTTCAAGAAATTGTTCTTGAAGGAACCGGTCAAAAGTTACTCTTTTCAGACTTCGTGAAAGCACTCCCCTGCGGGGATCAAACGCCACTAGCTATGTTGAGGTGAGGCCCTGAGTGGGCCCTGGCGGGGGTCCATGAGGTGGACGTATGATGCAGCGGACCCATGCAGCGTGGATTTGGACCTTTTTTGAAGTGTTCACGGTTCCAACCATTCACTCATTCAGAGATTGTGTGCTAATTTGTAAGAGTTGTAATTTGATGTGCAAAATAATGAAGTACCGCTACAAAGAAATATCAAGGTTACAATGACAAAAAAATGAAAATATTTTGCATACCTCAACTACAATGGCTAAAGTTGCACTACTTGCTCATGGCTATTTCCTTGGAGTTAGGCAAATGCGGGCTCCTGCCATTACCTGGGTGTTTGCAGGCAAAAACATTTTCGCAGCTGCTACGCGCAAACCCGTGGTGGCGCTCGCCTTAGTAACATTGTTTGTTGGCACTCGCACGAATCTATTTGAGAGTGGCCGGCTAAAGGTCACCACCTGAAATCCTGACAAACAATTTTAGTACTAGCTGTAAAACGTGGGCTCTCGATCTGTTGCAGAATTTGTCATGAGGAGGACTACGAAGGTAGGTGGGAAACATTACTTACACAGCAGCACAATTTAATGCATGATGTCAACAAATATTGACAAGATTCTTACCTAGTATCTACAGTTTTGTCTTAGTCATGAGGACATGTGCTCGAGGGTGACCCCAATCTCCTTTGCTTGGCAGGATAGTTCCCAATGTCCTGCCCCCTTTATTCTTTGTTCAGGTCGTGTGTAAATCAGTTCCGTTGACGTAGACATGGCACCCTTTCGACCTGAAGTAAAACAAAGTTAAGCAAAAATGTAACTACGCCACCTTGGTAACATGCATTCCCCGGATGATGCTCACCTAAGAAATCGTGAGCCAAATAGAGAATGATAGGATCAAACAGCGTAATGGTAATTATAGGGTCGAAGGCGGGAGGACACGAGGGGGTTGGGCATGCCCCCTCCACTTTTTGACAAGGTCGTATTGACCTCAACATGTCTTCAGTTGTGTCCATATCTACCACTTCTGATGAAGGTGATGATGCTCATGATGTTAATATGTTGTCACGTAATATGAATGAGGTCAGAGGTCAATCTGGATAAAGTGCAGTACCTAACGTATATAACTTAAGTATATCTTTGGAAATCCCCCTGAACCAGAACGCCAAAAGGCTTAGTGATTCCTTGACTGTTTCTGTCAACTCAATAGCAAGACACCACGGAGATAGTACCAGCTCATTATCATTATAGGCAACGTACCGTACAACATAATGACAAATTTCTATCTTTCCAACCAACTAATAGGGTTCCTGTACCCTTGGTAAGAAGCTACACAATAAATTTCAAGGTTTTCAGACTTTGAACTTGGTAACCTTAGATGACCTCCGACCTGACCCCAAAACAATAGGGTTCATTGTCTATCATGGGAAATACACCCCCAAACCAAGTATGAGCCTAATTCACCCCGCCCGTTTACAAAAACAATTAGGGTTCATGTAATTCCCCCCATAAGGAAGATACACACCTAATTTCAACCGGATAGACAACGTTCTGGACTTATCGGTTTACAAGGTTTTTAGACGTTGGACCTCTGGTGACATCAAGATGCACCTCTGTGTCCTGACCCCAAAACAATAACTGTTCCATACTCATCATGGGGAACAAAACAACCAAGTTGAGCTTCACCATCCAGGCGGGGTCAAGTATCCTGTTTACAAAGCCAAATTGGCTAAAATGATCAAATTTTCACAATTTTTTTTTTTTTTTCGAAAATTCACTCCTGACATGAACCAAAACAATAGGGTTTGTACTCCCCATAAGAAAGATGTACACCTATTTCACTTGATCAGACCAACATTCTGGACTTATGTGTGTACAACGGTTTCAGACTTGGACCTCTGGTGACCTCTTTGGGGACCTGACCCGAAAAAAAAATAGGGTTCATGTACTCCTCATGGGGAAAACCCATACAAGTTTGAACTTCATCCATCCGGGTTGGGGTCGAGTTATCGTGTTAACAAGCCAAAATTGGCCAAAATATCAAATTTTCACAAATTTTCTATTCGACCAAAATTCACACCGACCTGAACCAGAACAACAATAGGTGTCCTGTACTCCCCATAAGAAAGCTCTATACAAATGATTTCAACTTGATCAGACCAACCATTCTGGACTTATCGTGTTTTATTAAAAGGTGTGTTCAGATTTGACCTCTGGTGAACTTCAGAACATTGACCTCTGAATGACCCAAAACCAAGAGGGTCATGTACTCATCATGGGGAACACACACATACCAAGTGAGCTTCATCCATCCAGCTGGGGTCAATTATCATGTATACAAGCCAAAATGGCTACTTCTAGAATATCAATTTCACAAATTTCTATTTTCGATCAAAAATTCAGCTCCTGACCTGAACCACTGAACCAAAAAACAAGAGGGGTCCTGTAACACCATCCCACTAAGAAAGCTTTACACCTAATCTTCAACTTGACTCAACGACCCAAACCATTCTGGACTTATCGGGTTTACAAGGTCTTTCAGACTCCCTTAGCCCAGCTTTAAATCTACACCACCTTGTTGCATATCCCACCACACTGACAGCCACTTCCTCAGTCCCCACAGTGAGCACACTTTGACCCTCCCGCCTTAAAAAATAGGGTTCATTACTCATCATGGGGAACCCAATACCAAGTGTGGCTGCATACATCGGGTTGGGGTCGAGGTATCGTGTTTTACACGCCAAAATTGGCCAAAAGATCAATTTTCACAAATTTCTATTTTCGACCAAAAATTCACCCCGACCTGAACCAGAAACACTAGGGTTTCCTGTACTCCCCATAAGAAAGCTTATACACCTAATTTCAACTGATCAGACCAGACATGCGGGACTTATCGTGTTTAAAAGGTTTTCAGACTTTGACCTTGGTGACCGCTCAGATGTCCTCTGTACCTGACCCCAAAACAATATGGTTCATGTACTCACATGGGGAACACACAATACCCAGTAAATGAGCTCAATTTCAATCCATCTCACTGGGGTCAAGTTATCATGTTTCAAGCCACCATGGCTAAAAATCAAATTTTCACAAATTTCTATTTTTCTATCAAATTCACTCCTGACCTGAACCAAAAACATAGGGTTCCTGTCTCCCCAAAGAAAAGCTTTTACACCTAATTTCAACTTGTGATCGACCAACCATTCTTGACTTATCGTGTTACGGTTTTTCAGACTTTGACCTCTGGTGACCTCTGACCTGACCCGAAAACAATAGCGTCATGTACTCAATCATGGTGAACACACAATACAAGTGTGAGCTTCATCCATCCGGGTGGGGTAGTGTTATTGTGTTTACAATCCCAAATTGGCCAAAAATCAAATTTTCACAAATTTTCTATTTTCGACCAAATTCACCCCGACCTGGAACCAGAACAATAGGGTTCCTGTACTCCCCCATAGAAAGCTATCACATGTTTCAACTTGATCAGACCAACCATTCTGGACTTTCGTGTTTACAAAGGTTTCCGACTTTGACATCTGGTGACCTCCGCTGACCTCTGACCTGACCCCAAAACATAGGGTTCAGTACTCCGCATGGGAACCCAGATACCAGTCTTAGCGTCATCTCCATCCAGCTGGGGCCAAGTTATCAGTTTACAAAGCAAATTGACTAAAATTTCAAATTTTCCAAATTTTTTCTATTTCGAATCAAATTCACCTCTGACCTGACCCGAAAACTAAAGGGTTCCTGTACCCCATAAGAAAGCTTTACCCTAATTTCCAACGTGATCATACCAACCATTCTGGACTTATCGTGTTTAAAGTTATTTTCAGACTTGACCGCTGTGACCTCTACCTGCACCCGAACACATAGGGTTCATGTACTCATCATGGGGAACACACATACCAAGTGTGAGCTTCATCGTTCCAGGTGGGGTGAAGTTTTCGTGTTTACAACCAAAATTGTCCAACATAAGCAAATTTTCACAATTTTCTACTTATTGGCACATTATTCCCCCGTACCTGAACCAGAAACAATAGGGGTCCTGTACGCCCCCTAAGAAGCTATACACATGCTTTCAACTATTGATCAGACCAACCATCTGGGACTTATCGTGTTTCAGGTTTCCAGACTTTGACCTCTGTGACCTCGATGACCTCTGACCTGACCCCAAAACATAGGGTTCATGTACTCATCATGGGGAACACACATACCAAGTAGAGCTTCATATCATCCATCCAGCTTGGGTCGATTATCGTGTTTACAAGCCAAAATTGGCCAAAAATCGAATTTTCAAAATTTTTCTATTTCGAACCAAAATTCACACGTCCCACCACCCGAACCAAAACGATAATGTTTCCTGTACGTCCTCCCCATACGAAGCTATACACCTAAGTTCAATTTCAACATTGAATCAGACAACAGATTCTGACTCTCTTGTTTACTACGTTTTCAAGACTTTGACCTTGGTGGCCTCCGATGACCACTGACCTATCCTCAAAACAATAGGCTTCATGTACTCAGCATGGGAACACAACATCCCAATATAGCTTCATCCATCCAGGGGGGGCGAGTGTATCGTGTTTACAAGCCGAAATTGGCCAAATATCGGAATTTTCGCGAATTTTCCTAATTTTCCGACCAAATTCACCCCGACTGAAACCAAAACAGTGAGGGTTCCTGTACCCCATAAGAAAGCTATACACCTAATTTCAACTTGATCAGACAACCATTCTGGACTTATCGTGTTTACAAGGTTTTCATACTTTGACCTCTGGTGACCCTGACCTGCCCCCAACAACAATAGGGTTTCATGTCCTCATCAGGAGAAAACACCATCCATATGAGCTTCAATCCATCCAGGTGGGGGTCGAGTTATCGTGTTTACGAGCACAATTGGCCAAAATATCGAATTATTTCACAAAGTTCTATTCTACCAAAAATTCACTCCCTAACCTGAACCAAAACATAGGGTTCCTGTACTCCCCATAGGAAAGCTATACACCCATTTCAACTTGATCAGACCTAACCATTCTGGACTTATCGTGTTTAACAAGGTTTTCAGACTTGACTCTGTGACCCATATGACCTCTGACCTGACCCAAAAACCATAGGTTTTCATGACTCATCATGGGAAACACGAATACCAAGTATGATGAGCTGACCTCCCCAGACTCGGATAAGTTATCGTGTTTACAGCTGGGCGTCACACACACACACATAATACACACACACACACACACACACACACACAGCACACACACACAACACACAACACACACACCACACACACACACACCACACACACACACACACACACACACACGACGTGACTGCATAGATTCCGCTGACTTTCGTAAGGAATCAAAAAACTGTTTGCAGGATTATTACCCCTAAACTGAAACAGTGAGGCTTCACCACAAGAGTGCCAATAAACATACATAGGAATTTGTAGCCAGTCCAGTGAGGGAAAAGTGAGAGATTTTTGTGGATAAACACCACGCAAATATCGAAATGGACCTTAATATGATTCGTTGACCTAACCTCCTGATGGTCTAATAATGGTACCAATGGTCAATGATGATAAGAACTAATTTGGATGATCTTTCCAAATCCATTCTAGAAGGGAAATTGAAGCCATGGAAAAAAAAACGACCCTCAGATGATCTTTGAACACCCGTGTATGTATCATCAGTCAGTGATGATTACTGACTGACCAACTTTCATGGCCACCCAATCATTTGAACCTATGGAAGCAGACGCTGCCTGGGACTGTTCATACAAAAAATGTCCAAAATCAATGCCTGGAGGAACCCTGACCTCAAATTCCAGGACATCCCACCCACATGAACCCATCGGTCAATGATATTACGACAAACTTCATAATCATCCAACGATCTGTGAGGGAATTTGACACAACTGATCCCTTGTGGCACTTGTGCGAGCAACTATATGGAGGCGATACAGGGGCGGGATCAGTATGTTTCAGAGTGGGTCATTCACATCAAGTGTGGAGGATGGCAGGGGTTTTGTTTGATCTAAATCAGGCTGATCAAAATCACTATTTGAATCAGGAATATTAATAAAAAATTATGGATTCAAATACAATTATTTCATATAAAATTGATTATTGATTCAGAATTTATTGAAAAAACAATGAGTTGAATATAATTATCGATTTAAATTCAATTATATAATTCAAATGCACTGATTAAAATCATTTAGTTTTTTAAAGAATAAGAGAAAACACCAACCCTGGGACGAGGAGAAGTAGGAATCTGTTGAAGGAGGGTCAAGCAAAACTTGAATATGGCCAGCGTTCCTCAACCATGCATGTGATGTAGCCTTGTGGTGGCAGCTGAAACTCAAAACAAGAGGCCAACAATACATGGCCCCATTATTGTGTTATCATCACTTTGGGTACCGGCTATGATACAGACCAGCCCATTTGAGTGGTTTTACAGAAGTGCTTCACCCGGGAAAAAACATCACATGTTTCTGTGATCCTCACGCTGTCCTTGAAACCCAGTGATTTCAATCTGATACTTTGACCCGGAGGCCGAGCAGTTGAGAACCTCGAAGTCCCGGCATTACATCAGGGCCTGACTGGGTGCATCTTGGTGAAAGTATAACCCTGTCAAGTACATAACAATAGAAGCTACATATGGACCTATAGGTAATTGGGTGTGATAGTGTCCCACTTCCCAAAAGAAGAGGAGTTGATAAATTATATATTTCTTCAACTGATGATTTTATCGGTTAAGCTCTGAAATGACCTGTTGTGTGATATGAATACCGACAAACGTTTGTAATTGTAAGATGGAAACAGGTCTATTATTTCACAAGAAATGAACTGTTAGATTTTCGTTCTGGAACAAAACCCAGTTGAAATTGTAGACAAGTAAAGCTACATGTGGGGAAAACAGCCATGCTTGTACTTACTGTGGTCCTAAGTCCTATAGATGGAGATTTGTTACTAGCAGGTACGTGTACAATCCCACCATAATAACAAATGCAATAACTGCATTTGAATGCTACAACCCACACCCATTTGCATCATGTGATTGATACACGAATTGTGAACACCACCTGCAACCCTCCGCCCTCACCCCACCCCCCCTGCCCCCACATCTCCATCCAGCAGCACGCCAATCACTGATATCAGCCATTCAAATACACTGGACCCCACGTACTCAGACAGTGACTTATAGGACGTAGATTGCAAATACCCTAAATGTAAAAGTGTATGAATACTGAACACAAGTGAGAATAGAATAGCAAAGTGGCTATTTATAAATAAAAGGAAAAAGACGGCCTCCTGAGCACCCCACATGAGTTCATGGATTACCTTGAACAAAGAAGTTTGGACATTACTGTCTACTTGTCCGATGGAGGTTGCCGCATGGCAGGAGTACTTCCCAGAGTCGGTCCCTCGGCGCTCACGATCTTGAGGACCCACGACTCATACTGGATACGGCTGTCAGACATCATGTCTGAGATTGTAAATGGGGAAGGAAAGAAGAACAAGTGAGTTCCAAGTGTTTCCAATAGGAACTGGTGGACACTGACAGTGTCCCAACCTACAAAATTCATTGGGAAGAATGCTGATCATGTACCAGGTTTTACGAAAATGTGACCAGAATGAAAAATGTGCCATGAAAATATGCACATTAGATACATTTCAACCTTCAGGAACCCCTCCTCTAACCCAAACATCCAAGACTAATGGTGGACCACATCTTTCAAGTTTCTGGGGATCCAACAAACTTAAGAAATGTATAAAATCATAAAAATTGGATACATTGAAGGACCTCCAGTGATCCAAAATATATGTTCAAATTCCCAAGATCAAAAGGATATCCAAATTTCATGAAAATCTGATAAACTTGACATAAAATAAGGCAAATCACTGCCAATTTAGCACTTTTCCCCTGGAAATATACATCATTGTAGCTTCAAGCTGTCTCATTCCTTGTCAGCATGGCCAAACCCAAACAATAAAAAAAATGGAGATCAGCTAATTAATCTGCTGAAATATAAATTTTTGATCAATGCAAAATATATAAATTCAAGTAACCCCAACTCAAATACACAAAAAAATAGTTACAGTTTTTGGAAGAATCCTTGCTTATGAACAAGATTGGCACATACACACAGTCACATGCACAAAAACATGACAAGCACTTACAGAGTGATCACACAGCAGGGGTTAGGTTTATATTCTTGGGGATGGTCCAGGTAGACATTCACTGTAGGTGCTATACATTGTTCTCTTAAAGGACAACGAGCATGAATTATGACTTTACATTTAATCTCCGAAGAACCCTTAACATTTCTACATTGCAAGAATGGGGGTTGACTACGGCCATTCCGAGGGAGGGGTGAAAGGGAGTAGGGGTACCGCGGCCTGCTCTCTGCTGGGCAATGCTTGATTTTTAGAGGAGTGCTAGAATGCAAAAGAGTGCTATATATGTCACACTTTTTCCGGGCCCAATTGAAAATAGTTACCCTTTTCCTGTATGGATGTGGAAGGGCATGTGAGGGAAGACTTAGCGTGAGTAATCAAAAACACTGCTTTGTGACTTGGTTTCATTCTCTATGTCCTCTCTGCCCCTCCTCCTATATCTACTGCTGTTTAAAACCGAGTGGTGGCACAATTGGTTAGAGTGGACGCGGCCTTCACCCGGGAGACCAGGGTTGAAATCCCGGTCTGGGGCATGCCAAAGACTTTTGAATATGCGTACCTGTTGCCTTTTCGCTGGGCGCTCAGCACAAGGATCGGAGCAGGGAAAACCAAAAGGTAGGCATTGGCAAGTTGCCATCTTAGTGTGATTTCCCCCACTTCCCACATTAACGGTACCACCAAAGAGGCATATTGCTCATTCCGTGTTGTACTGGAAGATTCGCAGCTGTGAAACTAAGGTGCAGTATCCAGGTCTGTACCTTTGCTGGGCTGAATAGGTTTGATCCTTCAGATCGCAAGTCGTATTACCATAAATGAAAAAAAGTCACTAGCAATTCCCTATTCTGGTCTCACCAGATCCATTTGTACCATGTGATTATGGTGTGGATACCCAGTAGCATTACAGATGAACCGGTTGGGGGTCCCTGATGCACAGTCAACTTCAGGAGGGTGCTCTGAGGTTGATCAATGGCTTGGCTGCAGAAAAAATAAAAACCAAAATTTCAAGAGTTAAAACCAGAAGATGGGATCAGTGCTGCCTTGACTTCTGCATGAAGCCTTTACCAGACACAAGCCACAAATGGGAGATTGTACCAGCTCATTAGGGGCAACAGACGTATGAATGTTCCCAACAACCAATAGGGTTCCTGTATTCTGAGCGGAAGCTTACACACTCAGATTTAAGGTTTTCAGACTTTGACCCTGGTGACCTCGGATGGACCTAGACCTGACCCGAAAACAATAGGTTTAAGGTACTCATCATGGGGAACAAACATACCAGTATGGGCTTCATCCATCCCGGTGGAGTTGAGTCCGTTGACCAAAAAATTCTACCACCGACCTTAATTCAAAACAACAGGTTCCGTACCCCCATAAGAAAGCTTTACACCCAAATTTCAACTTGTGATTCAGACCAACCAATCGGACTATCGGTTCGTTAAGGGTTTTCAGCTTTGACCTCTGGGGGACCTCAGATGACCTCGCCGACCTCAAAACATGGGGTTCATGGACCTTCAGGACCGAACACACATAACACGAATGAGCTTCATCCAACCAGGTGGTGGTCCGTCTCGCTTTATCGGTTTAAAAAAGCCAAATTGGCCCAAAAATATGAATTTTCCATTTTCCATTTTCTTGCTACATTCACTCCCACCTAAACCAAAACATAGGGTTCCTGTACCCCACCACGAAGAGAAAGATATACACGAAAATTTGAACTTGATCGGATCAACCATTCTGGACTTATCGTGTTTACAAGGTTTTCCAGACTTTGACCTCTGATGACCTAATTTGACCTGACCCCAAAAACAATGGCGGTTCATGTACTCCTAATGGGAACCACAATTACCACCGTATGAAGGTTCACACTAGGTAGGGTCAAGTTATCCGGTTAAAGCCTACGCCATACATTACATACACACACACTGTATGACTGCATAGACTCCTCTGATTTTGTCAAGGGAATCAAAAAAACTGAACTTTTGATATTCCCAAAATACTGATTCATTAGAATATTATTTAACTACCGCCATTGTTCCACCATGTTGTCACTGTCACACCACCGCCGCTGTGTCACTGCCCACCGTGTTGCTGCAACACAACCACTGACTCTGCACCACCAAGGGATGGCTACTGTTGGTTACATAAACAGTCGCCACCACTCTCTGCACAGTCACTGTCACTAGGGCCTCACCGGCTCTGCCCCCACTGGTACACCACCACCATCACTGCTGCCACACTGTGTAGACACCCACCTCTGCTGCTACCCACCCATGCGCTGCCCTACCGATGTGTAGCCACTTTTGTCACTGTGCTGCCCCAATCAATGCTAGATTCTTGCATGACAGTTATGACGATTATGTCAATAACTAAAACTAATATAGATAGAATTATTCCTCACTCGGTTTAATGGAAACTCCGATCCAGTCAGCGGAGCTAAAGCTTGGGAACATTATAAGTTGATTCTCATAAAAAACGATCCTTTTTTTCCAGGTCACGGTTTTGGCAATACACTACACATCATCTGCTCCAACCACCTAAGTGGGTAGATTAAGTGAACAAGAACAACCCTGCACCAGAACCTCAGCCACTCAATGTCTAAAACCAGTCAATCTTACCTAAAGTCATGTGCCACCTGAATTAAGGGGCAAATTTGAAAGGCCCCGGCTTAAAACCGGCAGGACTGTGCTGTTACAAAATCACCAACAGTGTTAGGAGTGAAAGCTCAATTGTTTCTTCTCAACAGGGTAAAATCGGATCATGGAGGTTGTAAAACACACGGTGGTAGAGTATGCCTAGGCTGAGAAGGGGAAAAGGCCTGTACGAGATTCTCGCATGTGCTAATCAAAAGGCTCCATATCAGTATTCTCAATACTTTTTTTCCTTTTTTTATCATTATTGTGTTTCCTACTTACCCGATAGGGTTCAGTACTCACATGGGGAAAACATACCAATATGAGCTCATCCCTCCGGTGGGGTCGCTGTATAGGTTTTTAAAATCCAAAATTGCCCAAATATCGAAATTTCACAAAATGTTCTATTTTCGACCAAAATTTCACCCCGACCTGAACAAAAAGATAGGGTTCCTGTACTCCCCATAGGAAAGTAACACCAAGTTTCAACTTGATCAGGACAACCCTTCTGACTCGTCTGTACAAGGTTTAGACTGACCTCTGGTGACCTCAGATGACCTCTGACTGACCCAAAAAAACAATAGGTTATGTACTCATCATGCGGGAACACACATACAAGTATGAGGCCTGACCTACCCAGACTGATAAAGTTTATGTGTGTACAAGGTTGGCGGTCACACACACACATAATACAAACACACACACACAACACACCACACCACCCACACACAGTAACACACACCACACACACAACACACACACACACACACACACACAACAACAGACACACCAACACACGGACGTGACTGCATAGATTCCTTGACTTCGTCAGGAATCAAAAATGTTTGCATTATTATACCCATAAATGAAACAGTGAGCTTCTCAACAAGAGTGCCAATAACATTACATAGGAATTTGTAGCAGTCCAGTGAGGGAACCGGTGAGGAGATTTTTAGTGGTAAAACACCACCGCAAAAAATCATAGAAAGGACTTAATATTATATTGACCTCAACCTTCCGGAATGTCCTCAAAATGTACCAATGGTCTCAATGATGATAATAACTAATTTTGATGATACTCAAATCAATTCTTAGAAGGGGAATTTGATGAAGCCATTGAAAAAAAACGGACCCCTCAGATGATCTGTGAAACCACCCTGTATGATCAATCAGTCAGTGATACTGCCTGAACAACCTTCATGGACACCCAATGTATTTGAACCTATGGAAGCAGACGCTGCCTGACCTTGTCAACAAAAATGTCAAAATCAATCGCCTGGAGGAAGAGGAAACCTGACCTCAAATTCCAGGGACATCCCACCCATGAACAATCGGTCAAGGATATACTGAAACCAATATATAATCCTCCAATCGATCTGTGAGAGAATTTGGACAAAGCTGATCCCTTGTGGCACTGGCGAGCAACTATGATGGAGGCGCGATACAGGGGCGGGATCGGATGTTTCAGAGGGGGTCCATAACATCAAGTGTGGAGGAGGCAGGTGGTTTGATCTAAATCAGGATGATCAAAAATCATATTTGAATAAGAAATTTAATGAAAAAATGATGCTTCAAAATCCAAGTATTTCATTAAATTGATTTATTGGATCAGAATTTTATTGAAAAAAACCATTCGATGTGAATTATATCTTATTCGATTTTAATCAATTATATCATTCAAACACTGATTCAAATCATTAGTTTTTTTAAAGAATAAGAGAAAACACCAACCATGGGACGAGGAGAGAAGTAGAATCTGTGAAGGGAAGTTCAAGGCAAACTCTGAACGATGGAACAGGCTGTTCCTCAAAACCATGCATGTGATTGTTAGCTTGGTTCTGGCAGCTGAAATCAAAACAATGAGGCCAAACAATACATGGCCCTTATGTGTTAATTCCATCACATGTGGGTACCGGCTACTATACAGACCAGCCAGTTTGATTGGTTTTACAGAAGTGCTCACCCGGGAACATCACATGTTTCTTTGATTCCTCACGCTTGTCCTTGAACCAAGTGATTTCAATCTGATCTTTGACCGCGAGGCCGAGAAGTTGAGAAACCATCGACTCCCCGGGCATTCACAGGGGCACTGACTGGGTGGAATCTTGGTGAAAGTATAACCCTGTCAAGTTTACCTACAATTTGGTCAGCTACATATGTGACTTAGGTATTGTGTTGGATATGTGTCCCAAAAGATAGAGTTGGTTGATAAATTATCATATTATTCAAATGATGATTTTAGCGGTTTTTTAAGCTCTGAAGACATGTTTTGTGATATGAATACCGACAAAAGTTTGTAAAGATGGAAACAGGTGTACTATTATTTCACAAGAAATGAACTGTAAGATTTCTTCTGGTTTTAAAAAAACCCCAGTTGAAATGTAGACACGTAAAGCTACATGTGGGCGGAAACAGCCATGCTTGTTACTTACTTTAGTGTTCCTAGTCTAAGATGGAGATTTGTTACTAGCAGGTACGTGTTACAAATCCCACCATACTAAAACAATGCAATAATGATTTGAATGCTACAAACCCACACCCATTTGCATCATGTGATTGATACACGCACTTGTGAACACCACTTGCAACCTCCTGCCCCTCTCACCCCACCCCCCTCGCACCAACATTCTCAATTCCAAGCATCCACTGCCAATGACATGTATCAGGCCATCAATACACTGGACACACTTACTTCAGAACGTGCCATTATAGTACGTAGATGCAAAATACCCTAAATGTAAAGTGTTGAATACTGAAACAAGTGAGAATAGCAAAGTGGCCCGTGATAAAAGGAACAAACGAAGGTGAGCCCCCCCACATGGCGTCATGGATTACCTTGAACAAAGAAGTTTGTGACATTACTGTTCTACGTGTCCGATGGAGTTGCTCGCATTGGCAGGAGTAGTACTTCAGAGTCTGGTCCCTCGGCGCTCACGATCTTGAGGACCCCAGGACTCATTGGACGGCGGTCAGACATCAGTCATGGATTAGAAATGGGAAAGGAAGGAAAGAAGAACAAGTGAGTTCTCCAAGTGTTTCACAATATGGGAAATCGGTGCACTGACCGTGTCCCACCTACAAATTCATTGGGACAGAATGATCTGATCAGTCCACCAGGTTTTACGAAATGTGACCAGAATGAAAAATGTGAATGAAATCCGGCACATTTGAGATAATTTCAACCTCAGGAACCCTCCTCTAAAACCCAACATTCAAAGACTAATGGTGGGAACACAGATTTCAAGTTTCATGGGGATCCAACAAAACTTTAAGAAACTGTTAAAATCATAAAATTGGATACATGAATGACTCCCAGTGATCGAAAATCTATGTTCAATTCCAAGATCAAAGGATATCAAATTCCTGAAAATAATGATAAAACTTTTACATTAAATCATGCAAATCACATTGCAAATTTACATATTTTCCCCTGGAAATATAATCATTGTAGAGTCAACCGCCTGCTCTCATTCCCTTGTCAGCATGGACAAAACAATTATAAAAGGAGAGCAGTAATTAATCTGCTGAATTTTAGTAAATTTTGTATCCAATGCAAAAATCTAGTAAATTGCAAGTTACACCCAAACCTAATGACCACAAACACAATAGTTACAGTTTGGAAGAATCCTGCTTATGAACAAGCATGGAACATTACACCAAGTCACATGCAAAAACACATGCCACAGCACGACAGAGTGATCACCACAGCAGGGGTTAGGGTTTATATTGCTTTGGATGTTCCAGGTTAGACATTCACAGTATGTGCTATACATGCTCTTCTAAAGGACACGAGCAGGTAATTATGACTTTACTTTTAATACTCGAAGAACCCTTAACATTTCTACATTGCAAAGAATGGGGGTTGGACTGACTGCCATTCCGAGGGAGGCGTTTGAGGAAGTAGGGGTAACCGGGGGCCTGCTCTATGCTGGGCAATGCTCTGATTTGGGAGAGGCTTAGAATGCCAAAAGAGTGCATATATGTACATTTTTCCGGGCCCAATTGAAAATAAGGACCCTTTTTCCTGTAGGGATTGTGGAAGGGCAATGTGAGGGGAAGTACTTATGCTGAGTAAGTAATCAAAAAACACTGCTTGTGACTTGAGTTTTTCATTCTCATGTCTCTTCCTGCCCCTCCCCATATAATCTATTGCTGTTTAAAAACGAGAGGTTGGCACATTGGTAGAGCGTACGTCGGCCTTCCACCCGGGAGAGGAGACCAGGGTGAATCCCCCCGGTTGTCGTCATGCCAAGGACTTTGAAATATCGGTACTGTTGACTTTTCGCTGGGCGCCTCATGCACAATTTTGGTGGATAGGTTTCGCGATGCAGGGAATATTAACAAAAGGGTGGCGGCAATTTGCCAAGTTGCCATCTTCGTGTGATTTCCCCCACTCCCACATTAAGGTACCACCAAAGAGGCATATTGCCTCATTCCGTGTACATGGCGAAGGATCGCAGCTGCAAAATAAGGGGCAGTATCAGGTCTGTACCTTTGATGGGCCTTGAATAGGTTTGAATCCTCAGCTCAGCAAGTGTATAACCATATAAAATGAAAAAAAAGTCACTAGCAATTCCCTATTCTTGGTACTCACCAGTCCCGTCTATGTACCATGATGATATCTGGGCGGAATACCCAGTAGATTACAGATGAAGGTGTGGGGGTTCCCTGATAGAACAGTCTTCAGGAGGGTGCTCTGAGGTGATCATGGCTTGGGCTGCAGAAAAAAAAAAAATAAACAAAATTCAAATTATTAAAACCAGAAAGCCAAGAGGCTCAGTGGATCCTTGGATCTCGCATGACCAGCCTGTACCCAGACACAAGCAACAAATGGGAGATTTGTACCAGTTTATGGGCAAGAACGTCTGACAAATTTCACAACCAACCAATAGGGTTCCTGTATCTTGATGAGGAAGCTACACACTCAGTTTCAAAGTTTTCAACATTGACCCCTGGTGACCTCGGAATCGACCTCTGACTGACCCGAAAACAATAGGTTTAAGGTACTCATCATGGGGAACAAACATACCAGTATGGGCTTCATCCATCCCGGTGGAGTTGAGTCCGTTGACCAAAAAATTCTACCACCGACCTTAATTCAAAACAACAGGTTCCGTACCCCCATAAGAAAGCTTTACACCCAAATTTCAACTTGTGATTCAGACCAACCAATCGGACTATCGGTTCGTTAAGGGTTTTCAGCTTTGACCTCTGGGGGACCTCAGATGACCTCGCCGACCTCAAAACATGGGGTTCATGGACCTTCAGGACCGAACACACATAACACGAATGAGCTTCATCCAACCAGGTGGTGGTCCGTCTCGCTTTATCGGTTTAAAAAAGCCAAATTGGCCCAAAAATATGAATTTTCCATTTTCCATTTTCTTGCTACATTCACTCCCACCTAAACCAAAACATAGGGTTCCTGTACCCCACCACGAAGAGAAAGATATACACGAAAATTTGAACTTGATCGGATCAACCATTCTGGACTTATCGTGTTTACAAGGTTTTCCAGACTTTGACCTCTGATGACCTAATTTGACCTGACCCCAAAAACAATGGCGGTTCATGTACTCCTAATGGGAACCACAATTACCACCGTATGAAGGTTCACACTAGGTAGGGTCAAGTTATCCGGTTAAAGCCTACGCCATACATTACATACACACACACTGTATGACTGCATAGACTCCTCTGATTTTGTCAAGGGAATCAAAAAAACTGAACTTTTGATATTCCCAAAATACTGATTCATTAGAATATTATTTAACTACCGCCATTGTTCCACCATGTTGTCACTGTCACACCACCGCCGCTGTGTCACTGCCCACCGTGTTGCTGCAACACAACCACTGACTCTGCACCACCAAGGGATGGCTACTGTTGGTTACATAAACAGTCGCCACCACTCTCTGCACAGTCACTGTCACTAGGGCCTCACCGGCTCTGCCCCCACTGGTACACCACCACCATCACTGCTGCCACACTGTGTAGACACCCACCTCTGCTGCTACCCACCCATGCGCTGCCCTACCGATGTGTAGCCACTTTTGTCACTGTGCTGCCCCAATCAATGCTAGATTCTTGCATGACAGTTATGACGATTATGTCAATAACTAAAACTAATATAGATAGAATTATTCCTCACTCGGTTTAATGGAAACTCCGATCCAGTCAGCGGAGCTAAAGCTTGGGAACATTATAAGTTGATTCTCATAAAAAACGATCCTTTTTTTCCAGGTCACGGTTTTGGCAATACACTACACATCATCTGCTCCAACCACCTAAGTGGGTAGATTAAGTGAACAAGAACAACCCTGCACCAGAACCTCAGCCACTCAATGTCTAAAACCAGTCAATCTTACCTAAAGTCATGTGCCACCTGAATTAAGGGGCAAATTTGAAAGGCCCCGGCTTAAAACCGGCAGGACTGTGCTGTTACAAAATCACCAACAGTGTTAGGAGTGAAAGCTCAATTGTTTCTTCTCAACAGGGTAAAATCGGATCATGGAGGTTGTAAAACACACGGTGGTAGAGTATGCCTAGGCTGAGAAGGGGAAAAGGCCTGTACGAGATTCTCGCATGTGCTAATCAAAAGGCTCCATATCAGTATTCTCAATACTTTTTTTCCTTTTTTTATCATTATTGTGTTTCCTACTTACCCGATATAAAACTCCAAACAATGTTGATTTGCTGAGTGTGAGCTGGTCGGCACGGCACTGTATACGCCCCGTGATCGCTGACATGCAGATGGGGTAGCTAGCTCGAGTAAGGTAGTAATGCCCCCCATGACCAATGGACACCAAGGGACGGTGATGTTGGGCGTAGAATGTTAAACTGCGATTCCTTGGGAAAGAAACGAAAGTCTGAAAGATGAAATACAACAAAACAGCATGATTTATGAAGTGGCCTTTCATTTCGCCTATGTGGCAGGTTAGGAGTTTTTGGAGCATAGTGGTTATAATTGTAGTTAGAAGTGGTCTAAGAGTGGCAGCATCTGGCCTACTTATAAAATCATTATTATGGCAAAATATAGTCAGCGAGGGAGCCAAACATGTCTATTGCTCAGTCTCAAATAAGGAGAAGCTCTTGAAGGAAAATGTTTCATGGTTTACCATTATAGCAAACTGACTTGACACTAAATCATTTATTTTGGCAATAATGAAATTGCATCCCCGCCTTAAACTTCCCCACAGATGCAAGATGCACCAGATGTCAAAAACAGCTTGAACTGCCTGAACCTTTTCTACTTCGCCCCCCAAGTTTAGAATGACAGTAAACCTGCCTAAAAATAATTATGCTGTACCAAAGTTTTCAAACTTTTGCCCCAAAGGGGTTAATTGCCTCAAGCCTTTGTGGGAAACGCTTAGATTGGACATTGGGTAAATATTTCTTTCGCAAGAGTTATCAGACTGGAATAGCGCTCTGAAGATGTTGTTCTGTCTAAGAGTGTGAATGCGTTCAAGAACAGTCTTGATTTATATTAAATGGAATTGTGGGCAAATTCTTCAGGGGCATCTGGGTTATCTTCTCTTTTGGTTGTGTGGATTCAGGTTCTCATGGGGTAGCCTCCGCCACTCTTTCACAAACCGAA
This sequence comes from Sclerodactyla briareus, assembly GCA_026419785.1. Lineage (NCBI taxonomy): Eukaryota > Metazoa > Echinodermata > Holothuroidea > Dendrochirotida > Sclerodactylidae > Sclerodactyla > Sclerodactyla briareus. The sequence continues at coordinate 126,796 of JAODTK010000189.1, read as the reverse complement.
ACAAACCACAGTGCCAAGAACCAACACTCTTTATGGATCATTAGGCTTGCCTCGAGTGGGCAAGACCCAGTTATCTGGATTTAAAAAAAACCATCAAATTGACATAAGGGCAAGTACCAATTAACTCCATGGATCATTCTGCTTGCCCCGAGTGGCAAGCCCAGTTATCTGGATTAAAAAAACCATCCTAACTTGCTATTAAGACGGAATACCCATTAACCTCCATTGGGAATCATTCTCTGGCCCTCGAGTTGGCAATGACCAGTTATTCTGGATAAAAAACCTGATACTTGCGATTAAGGCGGGCAATTTACCATTACCTCATGGAACTCTGCTTGCCCTCGAGTGGCAATGACCCAGTTAGCTGCATAAAAAAACCATTTACGTGCTATTAAGTGGGCAATTACTGATTAACACTCCTGGAGTGCATTCTGCTTGCCCTAGTGGACACAAGCATGACCCCAGTCAGCTGCCATATTAATAAAAACCATTTTTACGTGCTATCAAGTGGCAATACCAATTAACATCCATTGGAATCACTCTGCTTGCCCTCGAGTGGCAATGACCCAGTTAGCTGCATAAAACCATTATACTTGCCATAAGTGGCAATTACCATTAACCTCAATGGAATCATTCTCTTGCCCCGAGTGGCAGACCCAGTAGTGATAAAACCATTTACTTGCACTTAGGTGGCAATTACCATATATAACCTCCATGGAATCACTCTGCTTGCCCTCGAGTGGCAATGACCCAGTTAGCCGCATAATATTATTATCATATAAAACCATTCTATTGCCACTGAGTAGGCAATCAATGGTAACACTGCATGGAATCATTCTGCCGTGCCACCAGGTGGCAATAACCTATTAACTCCATGGAATCATTTTTTATTGCCACCCAAGTGTTACGGCCTTGGTACCTGTAACACCACAACTTGCAATAGGTAGAGGGACCATGATGAGGCAGGTTATCCTCATATATACTTGAAGGATACTCAAGGAGTGTGAAATGGGGAGTGGGGGGGGGGGCAGTAGGAAGGATTGGGTCCAGGCCTACATTAGATGAGTTCCCCATGATGAACCCCCTCCTTATATGTCTTCAAGACACCCCTTGTGACGACTGTGACCCAGTAATCCTGACAAAGTCCTTCTGCTTGCCACCACTAAAGTGGCTGCATGATCTATGCAGTAATCCTCTGCAGCAGGATCTGCTTACAACTAGATGATCATTACAAAGTAAGCCGTACAAAACCAAGTGTTGGGCCAGCTGCAAATCCTGTACCTTATGCCACTCCAAGGTGGGAGAGGGTGTCCGGTTCACATACACATGAAGACAGCTGGTTCCCCTTCATTACGGTTACACCACAGAGTTGGGAGCAGATACAAATACAACCTCACTGCAAGAAAAAAACATATAGATGACAAAGAAATTGGTAGGAGGAAAAATGGCTTAAGAATAGGTTCTAATAAATAGAAGGCTCTCTTTTTTCAGGGACTGGAATTGTTCCATAGTACCTGCTATAGTCCTCACTGAAACATTGGGAAGGAATTTGACATCCCCCCCCCCCCCCTCTTCACCCCTTTAAGAAGAACTAACCAAATAAACAAGTTAACTAGTGGGGTCATGACAAGCATTGCACCGTTTTGCATATATATGGCCCAAAATGGTATTCTTCAACATAGGCTATCGGGATGAGCTGGGGTACGTACACCACCTCAGGATCCCTGAATCTTAGAACTCCCACCCCCACAGACGAATTCTGATTAATTAGCGTGCCCAATTTCAGGGCAGTTGTTGTGTTTATTTGATAAACTTGTTAACTGTCAGCCACATGAAAGCTAGTGATGAAGCTCTCAGTCAAGCCCATTATGAGATCAGGTTACCAAGGGCTCAAGTGATAAAGGATTAATGTACACAGTTACACACACTGATCCTCAAGGAGAGGTGGGGGGTTTTTCACACAGAAGGCAACATAAATATACTCCATTATAACCTTTTCCTGATCCAGTCTACATGCTGAATACCCAGATGAGTCATACCCAAGCTTTGACCAGGGCAGGAATAAAACCCGATCGCCCAGATGAGAAGCCAATGCTCTATCAATTTACCGATGTGTTATAAGGACCGTGATGTCAGTCTCACGGGAGTGCTGATGACAGAGCCATAGTGGTTGGTAGCATTGCACTGGTAGGAACCCTCATCATACCTACTGGCACCTGATAATGTAATATTAATCAAGGATATTACATTAAGTCCCACAGCTGTGGTCATGACAGAGCCATAGTGGTTGGTACAGAGTTTCTGCGATTCTGGGCAATCAACTTTCCATGGACTTTCCATGACCAAATATAGAATTTCCAAGACCTTCTCTACGACATCTCGCCAGGAATTCTCAAAATTGAACACCCAAAACAGAGCCAAAGCAACAACCAAACCACAGCGTGAGCAAAGGAACAACATCACTTCATGAAAAATTCCCCTGACTTTTTCATGGACTCAACAACTTTTCACTGAATTTCAAAATCTTTCTAGGCCTGGATTTTCATTGATGAAATTCCATGACTTTTCCAGGTTTTCCATGACCGAGGGGGAACCCTGTTGGTTAGCGTTTGCACTGTAGGACCCTCATCATATGGTACTACTGGTCATCGATTATATAATAATAATACAGGGATATTACATTAGTCTCACAGATGCTGGTTCATGGTAGCATTGCCTGGTTAGTAGGATTACCCATGAACCTACTGATACCTGCTGAGTATATAAAAAATAAGATATTACATTGCAAAAGTCTTCACAGGTGGCTAATGACAGTTGTCGCAGTAAAAAGTGGCATTGCACATGAACCAAACTGGCCACCAAATTGATGCACCAAAACCAAACAAAAAATATTTAAAGTGACATTGGGAGAAAAAAACCTATGGCATAAAATTGTTTTGTAATCCTTCGGCCCTTGATTCCATGGAATTAGTTTCCGCTCATTATTAGGCTTGGACGCATTAAATTGGGCTCCAGCACCAGCACCCAGTTAACCATCTCTTTTGATTTTTTGGTTGTTTTAAAATCCCATTTTCCAATTCATACCGTATGCCGCATCTGCCCCTATGGCTTCAAAGCTTGGGAGAATCATCTCAATCCTAACTGTGATACAATATCAGTTCCATTAACAGTGTGCTTGTCCAGCCGCAAACAAAGCGCCATCTTTCAGCAGGTTTGTTGTCGGTCGGGGAAGGCCTTGTACGGGGACATGTGAATGACGTCCTCGTTTTGTCTGTGGCGTTCCTCCAGGGGGCATGGATGGCAGTGAATGAACGTGGGGGAGGAATGGTAGCTAGCAGAGAGAAAAAATATTATAGATTAAAGGCCAATGGTAATGTAAAATATGACTGGACATTTAGTACTTTCTATGTATTACACTATGACAGCCCAATCTCTGTTTTTCAAGTGTACCAATAATGCCCAATCAGCTATTGTAAAAATTGCCTTGTGACATTCACAGGAGAAATAACAGGATCCCCATAATACAAAGTCAATGTAAAACATGTACTTTTGGAAATTCAAACTTGCTACCAAAACAAACTATAGATAAGGTCAGAATGAAGATCCAGAACATGTTCACAACATATTGAAGAATAATCTCATTTATTTCTAAATGAATACCTTGCTTTGTCTTTCTGTATTATCACAAAAATGCAAGAATATACTGTGTGAGGGTTTATGTGAGGTCTCTGCATCGTTCCCCCTGTGATGGTGTTCAAAGACTCCTCAAGTTTTTCCTCAAGCTAGAAAATTGAATAGCTCAACAACCCCTGGCCACATGCACTAAAAAATCCAAATTTGTGGTATGGGTTTCAATATGTCCTCTCTAGGCTACAAATGCACTAGTTTCAAGCAAATCTTTTACATGAACCATTGCCCTTAAGTTTAAATAATTTCCGTACATTGCTGAGCACAAAAGTGCGAGCCATGCATGGAGCCTTTATTAGCAAACCCCCAAAACCCCCCAAAAAAACCCCCTGGGAATTTGCGAAGACTATTATGCCATCCAACCATTTCAGTGCAATGTGTGGCAATTTCACACACTAGGTCACCCATTAGCCACCGTGCAGGATTGGGGCAGAGTTAAAAGAGAAAAGATAAAGTTCCTTTCCTAAGGGATGTAAAGAAAGTAGATCTCGACACAGATCAGGAAATGATGTGGTAAATATAGACACGCAAAAACCCAGGCTGTTGAAGTGGTGTGTGTGAACTACTTAGTATTTGTATTGTAACTAGAACAACAAATAATCGGAGCAGGCCAGAAATTTGGGGGAGGCCGTGGAGGAAAACGAAAAATATAAATAAAGTTTTTAGGCCTTTGTGGGGTTTAGACTTACAGGCCACTGTAGCTGAGTACAGCTCTTTTTTTATGTGAGCTACAGCATCAGTAGCCTCCACCCAGGTTAGATTCCTTTTCAGTCTTCTGAGCTGGTCCTATTATATAGTGTTACCATCGATGTGGTCTGTGAATGGTGCTAGAAAGCTGGTGAAGATTGAAAAAAAAAAAAAAAATTGCATTATACCGATGAGGGTTTGCAGTTCGTGCAATGTGGCGACAGGATAGGGTGGACCTTCCTGCATGCGGTTGAAATATGGACACTTTTCAAGTCCTCGGTGTCAACATCGGACTCACCTTACCATCAAATGCAAGTTAGGATTTTCCTGATCTCAATTTTTGATCGACGAGATCAGGAATCAACCAGGATGGTAGTGTTACCTATGTTAGGCAGGTAACTAATTGCAAACCACTGTGTGCATGGGCGCAATCCCACCGGGGGGAAGGGGAGGATGTATAAACGCCCCTCCCCCACTGACTTCAAAGGCCCATCATCCACTGATTAAGTGATGGTGGAACTTGGTGGAGCTATGCTTCTTAATCTAGGAGGGAATTCTCTCCCTTGTGATTTTTTAAGAAGGGATTCTGAAGTGGAAAAGAAGAGAGACTTGCATATACAGTAACACTATTCATCTTCAAAACCCAGAATCTTTGTGAGGGGAATATCCCTCTTGACATAATAATTTGCGAGGGATTTCAGCGATCATGCATCAGGAGAAATCCCTCGTTCCCTCCCACAGCGCAACACGGCAGCACGACAGGCGACCGGGACGGGGCGTATATTCTCCTTTGAGAAATTTGTGAATGATGAAGGGCGGGGCCGGAGTGCATGTACCACTTCTCACCATGCTCAGAAAGGAACAGAGTACTAGTAACGCAGACAAACTGTAGCAGAGATCAGAGTACAATATGGAAGAGTTGAAAAATTCAAACTCTTTGACTACCGATGGGAAATTCGACTAATTTTTGGTGCAAATATTGCACCATTTGTTTCGTTGCCACATGATTGGTATTTCAGCCCAATAGGGAGGGGGAGGCTGCCCTCTCCCCTTTGATCATACCCTCTGGAGACCCCCCCCACCACCAAGACAAATCTCTTGCCTACTTTTGCAACTGAAAGCAGCGAGGGGCAGTACAGTGTCTAATACCTCCACTTGGAATCTGAGGGGAACGCTGGAAGACCATCGGAAGGTCACCGGGGGCGTTGTGCTTAGCTTGGACAGGTGAATTGTACCGTTCTCGTGCCAGCCAGGAATGGTGAAGGAAGTGCTCCCGATCCCGTGCTCAGCATGAGACCTGAAGAAAGAAAAATTTGCGAAGGTGATTTTAGTGAGAACAGAAACAATCAAGACTCCACTTTTGAGAGCATTCTACATATCATTTTTCCCCTCACAAAAAAGTTGCTTGGTAGGTTTGATCCCCCCCCCCCCCCCCCCCCACCCCACCCCTCCCCCCCCCCCCACCCCCCCCCCCCCCCCCTCCAAGTTTGCCCTAAACCCCCAACCTGTGCCCTTATTCTTCATGGTACACATGTGCCTAAATGCCTGCTCAAGGGAGCTGAACGAGCCTGTGCTTTCAGCTGGATCACCTCGCTTGGACTTTTCAAGTTTAGGGGGGGGAACCATTCTAGTTGTAAGTACCCTGCAAGTGTTCACAATTGAATATGCCTGTGCAGAAGAAAACTGAGTACAGTTGGGATAAGCTGTGCTGATCAGCTTACAGGATACTTTGGAAACAGAGTATGATTTGATCAGAAAGACACCTGGATTTTTGACAGTTGCTAATGAAACCAGCATGCGAAAAAAGTCACATTAAATACTACAGTAATAACTTATCCCTAAAACTTCCAGGCTACAAACAAGGCACCAACAAGAGCTGATAAATATAACTTCCATACACCCTCCCTAGAATACGGTTCTTCAAACAAATTGCATTTCTAACATCTCCACTTATGAGGTGAGAGATGTGAAAACAAAAGATTTTAAGTACAATCCATTTCTGATATGACTGAATTGATGGATTGTTGACTGGTCACTTGAAAATTATAAAAAGCTATGATTAAAGGAAGACTCTGACTTTCTCTAACACACCTTGGCTGAAAGACCATAATTTCTTCCAACCCTTTATCAGTGAACAAATTCAGGCAATTTGTTTGGTAGTCACATCCAGAATCTCCTTCATCGGAACTACTGCCACACTACATTTGTAATCTGTTCCCCTTACGGTCTTTTTGGGCGTCCTCGAATACCAGACTACTGTAAAATTTGTTCACTGCTAATGAGGGCAGTTCATTACTAGATTGATCAATTCAAAAAAGGGAGGATCAAGTGTTCAATTCTTTTTTTTTTATTATTTGTTATGGTAGGTGAGATGTACTACAGTGGGGATGAATCAATATTTCTCCCGCACATTACACAATCACATTAATGAGGCTGACTATGGCTAAGCTTTCTCTGTTATAATTATTAAGTGTTTGATCAGATTCTAGGACCCGGGTCAAAAACAAAAAAGAAGGGCCCAAGAATTGCTCTTCTATAGCTCCGATAATTGGAACTGTTTATTAATCATATCTGTTGCAACTCATAAGCCATTAATCTTAGTGAGCACAGCCCTATGCCTAATATACTGGCTATGTTCACATACTACGTAGCTCACCACATGTCATAAATTCATCCGACAGAACTATGACAGAGGATATTTAGTGTTTCATATTATTAAATGCTTCATCTCATGGTTGTGGGAATTGAGTCACGTAAGAGGGGACCAAACCACCTATTACTAATACACCCTCTAATTGAGTGGAGGGAAGAGCACAATAAGAGGCTTCCTCCCGCAGAAGGGCGTATAGTTGGGACATTTATTAACCACCCTATACAGTACCAGTAATAGACAAATAATCAACTGCTTGAACTAAGAGAGGATCAACACATATGCAATCCATGGACCACTTTTGGGGATTTTGGGGGGGAGGGCGGGGGGGCGGCGGGGGGGGAGGATTGGGGTTCAAACCTACAGTCGTCCCCTACAGAACCATGCATGGCTGCAGGGTCACGTAACTTTTCCTAAACAAGTTGTTTTCCCGATCCCTGGGCCGCTAGCTCACTTCATGCGCTGTGCACGTACTTGTGGTCACAGCCGGGCACAAATGTGTGAATTGTGCAGTGCGATGCATACGTAGCAGTGTTGTAGGAAACGGACTAGTACGGTCTGCTGGGAAGCGGAGTTGTCAAGTGCAGCGCTCTGAGAGGGCGGCGCTGAGATAGGAGAGTTCACAACAAAAAGGTTTGTGTACAGAGTCGTAGTCCTGAATTTGCAGGGGCCCATGTCCCCCATGTCCGTCGTTTCGGTCACCATTATTGTCGGCCTAAGAAGTGAGATGTTGCGACCGGGTGCGGGCACGGCCGCTGCGCTCTCTAATTATGCATGACAGTGAGCCTAGGTCTATGCCCGCTTCGCCGGAATATCTGCTTTGTGGGATCGTATCGAGACATTCCGAATAAAGTCAAGGAAAATGTAACACATGGTGAATGGAAAAATATAGAATTGTTTTTCCAATTGCTACTTTGCTTTATGTCCTATATTTGGGAAGCGGGTAGTGGATTTTTATGCCCTGGGTCCCCGATCGATCGGGAGGGACCAGGTTACCCGGGGACTCGGTCACAGCCCTAGTTTTCGTTATAAAAATCCCAATGTCAGTGTTGCAGCAAGTTGACTTACTGCACACCCTTGGTTGCATAAAACTAGTCTGTTTCCTCCGTTCTAACATGAATTTTTGTCAGGCAAAATTACATCGAAGTAGGTATCTGTCCCCTGATCAAAAAGTACTCAGGTGAGTGAAAAAACGGTGTTATGTGATATTTGAGTAAATTTTTCAAACCTTTCCAGTAGGCTAAAGTCACTGATCAGTGTGGCCTGGAAAACCAATTACCGACCAGATCTCAGCTTTTTTTAACGAGCACGGACCGCCGATTCGGCCGGTCAGTGTTCGGCGCATTTCCCAAGCCACCGTGATGCTAATAATGTCCAAACAAACACCTTTCAGGCGAAAATATCCCCTAGATGACTGGCTTCTGACCCCCTGATACCCCTGGATATGCTAGACCCCCTGAGATCCCTGGATATGCTGACCCCCTGGATATGCTGACCCCCTGGATATCCCTGGATATGCTGAACCCCCCCCTGAGATTCCCTGGATATGATTGCCTGACCCCTTAGACCCTGTTAATGCTTGACCCCCTGAGAACCCCTGGATTATCTGACCCCCTAGACCCCTGGATATCTGACCACCACTGAGACCCCTGACTAGCTGACACCCCCTGATACCCTGATATGCTACCCCCTATACCCTCCCTGGATGATTGCTGGACCAAGCCCCTGCGACCCCTCCCTGGTTGTTGCTGTGACACCCTATTCTAGACACTGTACAAATACTGTGTGGGCCACCATATATAATGTAGAGTTATGCAGTGGCTCTGCCAATCCTCTTACCACATATATAATTATTGTGATTTAACGACAATGGCATAGTGGAGAAGAACTGCATTTTCATTCATTCATGCTAGCTCATCATCCCTTACAGACAAGGCAGACAAGAGCAGACATGGGGGGGGGGGATTCGGTATGATCCCTGTCAACTCAAGGGCCATTCCACGTCAAGTAAGTCACAGAATTTAGGAAAATTGCAACTTGAAAGCCTCCCTTTACACTGGATAGAGAAGTCTCATCCCTATAAAGAGGATTATGCCTTGAAGAATCAGAGCAATTTGTTTACAGAATTTTCTAAGCATCTTTGCCATCCCACGCTAGGTGAATAATAGCGCCCTCAATTTCCATCAGTAAGTCATGCAGAGATTTCAAGAAACACAAGTTTACTGACTGAAAGATGGAATCCTGTGAAGTACTGCAACAATATTAGTAAGTCAAATTTAATATATGAGAATAACTTTAGGCCTCCCATAACCAACCTATAAATTGTTTGTGAATTTTTACTTTTTCATGATACAGACCTGAATTCCTGTCAGTACGTCACCAATGGTCACGTAAGTCACAAATGCATTTGATGAGCATTATTACTAATCTAATAGTTGTCATAGTCTGCCAAAAAAACTATCATCATGTGAAAATATTTGGGATTGGTAATATAAGTGGTTAAAATACATGAGGTTCAATCAGTGTAGAGCAACAACATAATTTTAGAAAGCGCACCGTTTTATGGTATTGGTCTCTATCTCGTATATCAGAGAAATACTCCGTATATGTTACATCTACAGGCCTTTTCTGCTCTAATTTACTGTAATAATGAAATAATAAGCAGAAATAGATATGTGCTAGATAGAATATTAAAGTGGCAACACTGGGAGAAGCACATGACGGAATGACCTAATGGTTAAAAGTGAAACTGTCAGAATACTTTGTTGTTTCCTTCTGGTGGACCAAAACTAACTTGGCTGAAAACAGAATCGTTCATAGTAAGTACTGTACCCTAATATAGTCAACTATTTTCTTATTTTGCCAAGCATTATACTTTCCAGAATAGTGACCTTAGCAATACGAGCTTAGGATAGGTGAAGTCTATTTACATGCAGAATCCCATATACCAGTTCTGCGAAAAGGTACTCTGCTGACCAAAGACCCTGAGAGGCTTCTAGATTCTGTAAACACTGATTCGGAGATAATCCCTTGTCTGCAGAAAGGCCTAATTATATCCCCGAAAACAGTTTTAAGTGTCGGGATATCATGGTTTTGGGGGTGTAGCCGACGTATCCGTAGCTGCCGTCTCCGCCGTCCGGAAATTTTAGGCGGTTTTTTTAGCGCAATATAACTTTCAACGGCTTACCCAATTGAGCGAAAAAATCAGTACAAAGTCACCTAATAAAAGCTTGGGTGGAAAGTGGGCAACACTTCATGTCTGCTGCCCTCATTTTGGAGGTTTCATGCGGAATTATCAAGTTTGATTTACACCAAACTTGGTGGGTAGGTGGTAATGGGAACGCTGGTCCCGAAAAACTGTCGGTAATGATCAAGGTCACCCGAGGTAAAATTTCCGAAAAATCAACAAGTTTGCCCGATTTACACAAAACTTGGTGGGTAGGAGTGAAAGTTGTGGTCCCGAAAAACATGGCAGCAATTCAGGCCACCGGAGAGGTCAATTTTGCATTTTACCGCCTGCACAAGTCTAGTTCATTTTCAAGCTTAGAACAAAAGTGAAGGGAAAAATAACTTATTTTGTGAGATTGTAATTAAAATTAGTGGCACATCCGTTTGCAGAATGGGGAAATCTGGAGCCCAGAGGATGAAAGATATGCGCAAGAGGAAGGCAGCAGAAGATCCACATTACAAATCGAAGGAAAGTGCGAGGATATCCAGATTACAGAGGCGAAAGAGAGACGCCATGACTGATAAGGAGAGGAGGCATCTCCGGGAAAAGAATCGTCAGAAAATGAGGGACTGGAGAATGAAGAAGATGGGGTGCAGTATTTCAGGTGCGGCAGTCTTGCCAAAAGCAGCATTCAAGAGCCCTCAGAGTTTTGGGAAAGCTGTACGACGGGTCACAAAAATTTTGCCTGCATCACCTGCAAAGCAGCAGGCAGTTGTCTTTGGCCTGGCAAGAGATGGAATGAGTTGCCAACAGAAAATTGGAGTCGTCAAAACATCAGAGTAAAGCAGTTGTACAACGAGTTGTCTTAGGATGTGAATGAAAGCTTTAGTGAGGGACTTCTACCTGAGACAGACGTTGTCTGGACTGCCCCTGGGTTGAAGGATGAGATTACTGTGTGGACAGAGGGAATAAAAGAGAAGATGAGGAAATGTTTTTTTATTACTACCTCACAATGTATCTCCGGGAGCTGTTTGCGCTCTTCCATCAGGAAAATCCGGAGGTGGCTATTGGATTTTCCAAGTTCGCATCTCTCCGACCAAGGAATGTCTTGCTCCTGAAGGACCAGCCCATGGATCAGTGCAAATGTCTCATCCATGAGAATTTCCGTCTCAAGCAAACAGCGCTAAATATACCCTCTGAGGGATTCGGAGAAAGCGCTTTGCCATCAGACGACATGTCTTTTGCATGCTGGAAGGGCACATGTGCAGATTGTATGACTGGGTCCAAACTTGACTTTTCAAATTCTCCCGATGATTCGGTAAGAGGTAAGCTGCGAGGAGGGAAGAAGGATACAAATGGGAGACTTTTTAAGGCTCATAATCAGTGCTGTGCTCGGGAACTGAAAGAGCTTCTTTTGGGCAGTCAAGCAACTACCAGGAACATGTGCGAGTAAAGAGGATAATGTCAGAATCATTCGAGAAGGACAAGCACAACCCGCTTCTCATGTGATTCAAGTTGACTTGCTATGGCTTATAGCTGCGAATACCAGAATGAAGTGCAATCTGCACTCTGGTCACGACAAAGCGTTATTTGTTCACAGCAGCAGTGTATGGGCCATCTGGAGAATGCTCTTCTCACTTGATTGTAACGGACAGCACTGACAAGGGTAAGAACAGCGTCTTTGTATTTGTGGATGCGCTTGTCGGTGACCTCAATTCGATGGGGATGAGGAATTGGTGATTTATCTGATGGGCCATCAAGCGAGTTTAAGAATAGATATATCACTGGGAATTTAATTCATGCAATGCTCGGCTGTGAAGCACTTGGTAGGCCAGTCTCATGGAAATATTTTGCTACATCTCATGGGAAGGGGGTAGTCCATGGGATTGGGGGTGCTGCTAAAGCCAGGCAGGGTACGGGAAAAAATCAGTTAAGAGTAATCAGGAAATGCAATTTTGTCAATTGCTGCTGACTTTGCAAAGGCAGCTACCCAGCTACTGCCAAAAGTACATGTCTCTACATTGGTGACGAGCAGATCAGAGCCTGCATGAAGAGGAAATCCTGGGAGAAGAGTGGAAGAAATTCCAGGAATTAAGCAGGTCCATGTGTCAAAGGCTGAGGCTGGCTTGGTGCAACTGTGGCACACATCACTGGAATGTGATGGAGACCCAGACATCACAATCAAGTAATACTGGGTCCACACCTATCAATGCAGTGAAAGTTGGTGATTGGGTCCTTGTAAAGTATGACACCATGCTATACCCTGGGGAGGTGACAAAGAGAAAGGGTGAGGATACTGAAGAAATGTCATGGTCCCTGCAACTGCCACTACTTGGGACAGTGGCCATTAAACAGATAAAATTTTCTACAAGCCAGAAAACATTGTAAAGAAGATCAAGCCACCACAGGCCCCTTGTTCTGGTCGGATGCAGTTCACTTTCGAGGGAGTGTTCTAAGGGTGTATACCCTTCCGTTGTTTGTGCAATTGATTGGGTTTGTATTCAGATTTTGGTGCTTGTTAAAGCATTCTGCAATTTATTAAATTCTAGAAGTTTGAGAATCACTGTATGATGTCTGCCTTGAGAAATACTACATTTAATCAAATTATAATTGAGAGTCTGCAAGAATGCATTGGGTTTACTTTCAATTGTGGGTCATGGTAGGCTCGACATTTCAGAATTGAAGTATTGTAAAATTTCAGAAGTTGAAGAATCACCGTAATATGTCTGCCTTGAGAAATACTACATTGAACCCAAATTTAATGTATTCCATTTCCAAGCCTAAATTTACAATTTGTGGGTCTATGTAGGTCTGCACATTTCAGAATTGAAGTATGTAAAATTTTGGTCTCACAATCATACAAATTACACCTATTATGAGAAATGTATTTTCTCAGATAGTTTAACTCATGATGTAGCCTAATACTAGGTTATACAGTATTTGTTGCAGTTAGATGAATAATGAACTAACAATGAGGCTGTCAGTTTTAATCAAATTTAAATCAATTGTTTTAGCATTTATTTTGACTCATAGAAATTATATGTGTTAAAAACAGCCGGAAGGTAAGCATCAAAGTTTGTTCACAGCAGATATGTATGCTTTGACTTTATGATAATGTGATCAATGCTGTCAGTCATGGGATCACTTGCTCGTTTAGACTGCCGTCCATACAGTCTGTAGCCTATTCATGTTGTTGAGAAACAGTGGTAAAACCATTCCTAATCTGTTCATCTAAGTCACAAGAACCTGTGCGTACGGACGTCACGTAATTCACAAATTTCAAACAATTTTATAATTATGAGTGATCTTGTTGAATTATGTTGTGAAGTATGATAGGTTGTTGTAACTACTCCTACCTTTGCATTTGAATGCCATTTTTTCTCTATTATTCAACATTAAACTGAATGGAACTTTCTCAGTATTTGTGTCACGTAAGTCACACCTGAATATTAAAACTAAAATGTTGCATGAATCACGAATTCGAAGGAGATGAAGAAATTACAAGAATAATAAATAAACGGACAGCCCACTGCAACTGGTTGGCTGAAAAGTACACATTTCTTCTAATCCTCCTTTCTTAAACCTTTGCAGTTTATTTTGTGTTTTTGGTTATTTTCTCGTTTTCTGTGTAACCTGTACCTACTAAAACCGTATCCGGAGTTCATGGACGATCAACATATGGCAAAAAAAACAAAAGGAAAAACCAAAAATTATATCTAAATGCTGCTTCTTAGAGGTGAATTGACACCTCCCACTGAAGGTGAAAAGTAGAATTAGAACAAATTGTCATGGAATGGCCCTCAAGTGTCAATGAACATGGAATCTTGACTATTGACTAAGTGTTCCACTAGGCCATGATAACACAACTGCAGAAATGCCAGTTTCTCTCCGGATGCTGAGAAAATCATAAAAAGTTGCAATCCAACTCACATGAGTGATTATGAGTCCCACAAAAATGTGACTGAAGTCCCCATTTCTGTCACCTCTCCTCGGGCTTCATTGAGTCTTATAGAGAGAATGGGCTGTAGGGATAAGAGGTCTAATGACCCTTGAAGATCCCGCACTCAGTATTATGTTCTTGAAGATATTCAGGATGGAGCTCAGTACAAAAAGTCACCAGATCCTGAATATAGCAAGTCGCACATAGGGACGTGAAAATACAACAACAAAAAATCTGGAACGAAGTGAATGCTTGGGAGTGTCATTATGCATCGATTGCCATCTAAGCCACCCGAAATGCAACAAAGTGTCGGAAGTGGGGGGTGGGGGGCATCGCAGTGAACGTGGGCTTGTTGACCAGTCTCTAAAGATTAAAAAAACTTCTTAAAAAAGAGGCCACTATAGAACTGACATGAAAAATGGGAATGCAAAAAATGCACCTTTCAGTGTAAGAGGTAGGTTGAGGTGGAAAAAATTATTCTAGTCAGTTGGATTTGTTTACTTTGCCCCCCCCCCCCCCATCATATGACCCTCACTGTACACTGGAAGCAGAAGCTTGAACCTTTTTTTGGTTACCAGGTTGTACTACCAGACTGCTAGTTTAAAGAAAAGGTTGCATGACCAAAATTTTGGGCTCTAAATTGGAATGTATTGTGCATACACACCGTAAGTGTTAGGCCTAGCCCTGGGCCTATGTGTTAGGCATACTAAATTTTAATAAGATAAACAATGACGTTGGCCAATAAATCGGTAAACACACTCCCACATTTATTTACCTGAAACAGCTTTAACAAATGACAGGATTACGAAGATTACAATTCGCGATTCCATCTCGCTTGAGAATCCCTTTTCAAGAAATCATGGAACGAACCAAACCAAGAGACCTCACGATCGACAGCGAACCAGTTTTTCTCCTTCGATATTTGGCGCCCCAGCTAGCCGGCCACGCGCAGCAACATCAACTAACGAGATGCGGGGACCGTATACGGTAAGACGGTCAAGTCCCTAGGCCCTAGATATCCTAAATACGTACACTAAATACCGCACCCAAGGGTGTATGCAGACCTAGTGCAGAGCAGTGTGTGTACGTACGTAACGCCTACCAGCGTTGGAACCCTTCTTCATCAACACAGGAACTTGTGACAGCTGGCGGAAATTAGTTGATTGGTGAGTATTAGGAGTGAGGGAGACATACATGAATTGAAAAAGTGCGCATGCAGCATAGTTAGCCATCCACTAATCGAAGCGCAGGCGCAGCGCAGGCACTGCACAGTCAAGGGCGGCGATCATGGGATGGGGGGGGGGGGGGGGGGGACGGCGTCTTTTCTACACATGTTTTCTTCCAGGTAACTGCTACTCGGAAGTTCCCTGCTCTTTCGGGCATGACGTCATATCATGGTTGGACAGTAGAGCTAAAGCTAGCTAAATGTCCCAAATTTTCGGGTGAGATCCTGTTTTTCCTATATGGAGCACAAATGGTTGGATATTCCGGCCAAAAAGTCGGCCCAGCGATAAGACCGAGGTCTAACAAAATGTTGAAATTTCAAACGATTACAGAATTTGATCACCAATTGCCCAGGATTGAAGCTTGGTATATGCAGCCTGGAAACGCCCGGGAGAGGTCATCTTCGGCCATCTGGAGGCTTGCGCAAAAATTCCCTTTTGCGCTCCGCTTAAATAGTGTTCATGGGCCCCGAAAAATGTCTGTGCCCTCCCCCCCCCCCCCCCCCCCTCCGTATGAAATCATGGTGACGACAGTGCTGATTGCAAATTTGAATTGGCAGTCGTTAGCATCAATTTATGGGAGCGACCATTGTTGAAAGTTTGGGTGCATGCGCGGTGCACATACTCTACTCGGGAGACCGGTGGGTGAGAATCACGGTCGGGTCACAAAGACTTTAAAAATGGACCTGTTGCCTTCGTGTCGTCGCAGCACAAGGGATTGGAGCAGGCGAGTGGCGTCGTGGCCATTTGGGGCCCAGGGAGACCCCCCCCCCATTATTGTCAGAAGTGTCATAAAATGTTGCAATACTTTAAATTGAAAATGTATACTCGAAATCGAAAAGTAGACTACAGAGTCAATTGTTCCTTGATAATCTTGGCGGTTACCACCAAAACACACCTCACTTGAAAATAAATCGAAGATCAGTAATGTTAAGCCTTCGAATATGTCTGTCCAAGGTTATTGCCTTCGAATATGTCTGTCCAATGGCTCTCGCTCGATATGTCATATCAAATATACATAGTACCACCTACTGACAACATGAGGTTTAGCTTAAGCTTCCATTACCGGCCAGAAAATGCGAGCTAATGCATCAAAATTTGCGTAAAACACACGCTGGATCCCCGGCATATTGTAAGTTTATTGTTCTATTCATGGAGATATTTCAACCAACACAAAGCAGCTCTCGGGGGTTCCAAATGGGCGTCCGCTGGCCAAAATCGGCCCGCCAGATGATGCAATCCGCCACACCATAAATACCAAGATAGAAAAAAATAGTTGGAGTTTTTCAGATCATATAAAAGTAGAGGAATTGTAACGAAGTTCATAAACGCTGGGAAATATCGATGCATTTATTAAAATGCCACTATCAATAAAATATCAAAATCACTTCAGTAAATCGACATTGTGACCACTATAGATTTTACGGGGTAGGACACTGCTAAGTAGTTAGAAAAAGTAGGTACAATCAGCGCTATAGAGTGGAAGAATTTGCATAGCATGGTTTAAAGTGAAATCCTTTTATTGGTGACGGATGATGACAAAGCGTAATTGCGGGCCTAGAACTGTTCCCAGTGGGACACCTGAGCGAGTGGCTTACAGGTCAGACGACTCTCCATCGATGACTACAGTGTCTACGTTGGTTAGAAATATTTGAATTTACTTTAGCATGGCAGGGTTCATAAAATGTAGCTTCCTGGAAAGACATCTGTGAGGAACACGGCCAGAGGGCTTGCGAAAACTCCAAGCACTGCATCATCTTGCTACTGGTTATTAAGAACCTTGGCCAGATCCTGTGCTGTAGTAATCACCTGTGTCTCGTATTAGGGCTGTGCTGGGTATTACTAGAATACGTATCGGATAAAACATGAGCATAATGTTGCTGAATATGATGTGTTTTATAAGCTTGGAACATATCGGTGTCAATGGTTACTGGACTATTGCTTGGGGTGCTCAAGTCTGCTTTCTTGAAAATGCGAACAAGTTGATAATCAGAAGCTACTTCTCCAGTATCTTAAGAAAATATTGAACACTTGCTGGACAAAGGACCCTACCTTACGAGACCGGCAAGGTTGGACAGACCTGGATGCCGCATCAGTGTCAGCTGCGAACCTTCAACATGCAGGTTACACAAAGCAAGGCAACACCACTTTGGGGTGCTTGAGTGAAGGAGGGGGTACATGCACGCCGAATGCAACTTTGCGAATTGCCTGTACCCCTACATTTCTCCTGTTTCGTATGCTGAGCGCCAAGCGAGCAGGCAACAGATCCCATTTTCAAAGTCTTTGGTATGACACGACCCGGAATCGGACCCGGCCTTACCGGATGGAAAGCTGCGCTCTGGAGATATAATATGGTTAGATGCTTTTTAAACCTACTTGCGGGTAACAAATCAAGGCCTGTGCTTTTGAGATTTTTTTCAGGTTTCTGAAGTTTCGAGGACCAGCATCATATTTGGTCACAGGACGTCAACCGTACGAGACACGCGGGAGCTTTGCAGGATTATCTAATTCAGGGATCCTGCTGAGATCTCTCTTCAGTAAACAAGGTTTGAAACGGTGTTGAATGTAATTCGCTTCTACTTTTTGCACGAACCTGGTCCTGGATCAAACTCAATGCGAGTCTGAGACTACCGTGCTGGTACACAACATTGTGCATGAGGTTGTGTAAAAAATATATACACAAATGGCAGATTATACACAATGATTTTGTAATGGTTGCACAACACAATATCTGATAACGGTGTTGCAGTTATGTACAAAATGTTCAAGAGTACAAGTATTACAGAAGTTTTGCATATTCTCGCTTCCTTTTCTGCCTATTGCGTATGTTGTCGGTGATCCAGGGGATACCCTGATAGGGGTTTGGCAACTTTGAAGGGATGAGTTGTTCATCAGGCTGAATGGAGTTATCGTTAGAAAGAAAAAAAAAGCCTCCCAGTGGCTAATACCAGATAGGAGATTCGCGAGGCATTTTTGGTGAAACCTCAATAAGCCAGATAGAGAATGAGTGCCAGGAGGAGGCCAGGCGAATTGGAGGCAGAGGGCACTGCGGTCAGGTGCCTTTCCGGGCATGTGCTCCCTGGAGTGAGTGAAGTCAGCTCTGCAATATCTGGAAATTTCACGCTCAGATTTCTTGATAACCTTTGGTTAGGAGTCCTCTCAACAAACATCATTGTGAGTGTTATCAATGAGACAACATTGGCCCAAGTAGTAGCAAATCCAATGTGAGAAGTTAGAAAAGATACAGTGTTCGGCGCGTCAGCCTGTTATTCAGTTGGCTCTGTCACTTTTTTGGTCCGAGAAAGATATCTCACAGAGCATGAATTGCCGTGCACTGGGGACTCGATTTATTGCCACGTTGTCCAGGAAGCCAAGTGAAGGTCGTGTTGGAACCCTGGCGTATTTATCTGGATGAGCACCGGCGATAGTCACTTTTCTCTAGACTAGTGCTCAGATATATCGCTAGGCAGGGGTGTAGTTCGTGTAACCATCTTCCAACATGCTCATGGGTCCGCCATTCTAGTCCTCTCCGAAGGACGGTCAGTGAAGAATTAAGTAGGACCAAGACATCGCCAGTCGCAGCTGCAAGTACAGCCCCCTAGACAGGGACGTAGCTGGAGGGGGGGGGGGGTGGGGTCTGTCTCACCCTCAAAAATGTCAAGATCATTACATAGTTGGGAATTTCAGCGTCAGGCAGTAGGTTTGAAAGGGAGCTCGGGCTCTTTACCCAGACATGGAGTTCCAGATTTAAACAATTTAACTAAGGCAAACATAAATGTTTTTATGAGAATGTCTAGTTTGATGTGACAACCTGAGCAAAGTGCCGAGAAATATCATAAACCAAGGCCTCCGATCACCGGAAAAAGGCCTCTCAAGCTGTTGAGTTTTTCTTGGGGGTTAAAAGTGGAGGAATGCAGCTCCCTAAATGTCCGTGGACGCTGATGCGGTCTTCGAACCCATTTGCGAAGTGAATTAAAATCCTCTCACACAATGTTTATTATAAATATTTCAATTGTTGTGAAGGCGGGGGGGAGGCAATGCGCCTCGTAGATGGGGTAGGCCCACGATGACGCTATAGATGATAAACTGGTGCTACCAAAATGTCATAAAAGATACTCAACCAGATAATTCATGGAGTTGGAGAAGGTGAGCGGTTATTTGCAGTGTTGTCGCGACTCGAAACTTGGGGTAGAAATATGCTGGCGGACCCTTGACAATAATAAGGGATTTGCTCCATCGCATACGATTTGAACTTGAAAACACTTTCTGGTGACCTGCAGGAGCGTAAAAACACCAATTTCACAAGGGGGGGGGGTGAACTTTTGGGACCGACAAGTTTTTCTGTCTGAGACTGAACCGACTTTTTTGATCGACGTCCTTGTAATTTTCCCAGTTTCTTTCGGCTACTGCGGCGACGTTCACGACAAATCACTTTTGCCGCTCAGAGCCGACTTTCCGCCGATACGGACCGAATTTTTCAATATCTCAAGAGGGTGATCACAACCACACCCCCCCCCCCCCCCCTATTTACGCCTCTGTTTGACTTGGTTCCACTCTGGCCATTTGCAATTGCAGTTTGCACAATTTTCACGCGCCCTTTTACTTTGAAGAAAATCCTATGTTCGAACCATGGTTGCAAACTGGATTACGAACAATCGAAATGGCATGCTGAACAGTGTTTTTACAGAACAGAAGGCCTGGACTCGTGAAGCTGAAGGGAAATTGTCTAGTTTAAAGTATGAAGTTGTATGTCTGGGGATGATTAGCCGAGCTACCCCCCCCCCTTAGGGACGTCCTGTGAACGTCACTTTATTTACTTCATTGCCGAATGCTGAAAGAATTATACCAACGTGGTCCAATCGTCATATTGATGACGTATGGTAAGCGTATCGTAGCCATCGGGAAAAAGACAGGAATCTCTCCCAAAATTTGAGACATTTACCCAGCTTTAGCTCTACTGTACCATCATTTATAGGACGTGCATGCCCGAGAGATAGGGAATTCCGAGTAGCAGTTAGACTGAGACGCACAGCGTTTGACAATTCAACTGTCTGATAGTCCATACGCTATTGCATTTGCTCGACTCGCGCGTGTGTCGAGGAGAGAACGGACCGGAGGCTAAAGGGTTCAGTCACAGATATGTATAAGTAAAGGGCCAGATGCAGAATTTTCCCGAAGCACGGGAATGAAATCCCCCACTATGACACTCGCGAAGCACGGACTTTGTTGCACTATTATCCGAGGCGAATGTTGCAATTCTTGTGATAATTTTTTGTTGTTTGCCAATCTATATCAAACTGGTAGTCCGAATACTGACTACGTATATTTTTTCTTGAATCGGAGTAAATCTCATTTCGGGGGCACATGGGGAGCACATGGTTTTCAAGGGAGGCACCCCTCCCTCTCCCTAGCGACGCCACTGATTTGAACATTCAGACGCGACTCCACCTTCCGACGCCCGAATCCGACTATTTTCACGGTCCCGTGACCCTGCTTTTGCGTGTTGATCAGGAGCATCGTATAATCGTATCGTCTTCACAACGACTGCGGGGGAGTAGTCTTGTGTTAAGACGTTGATATTATTCCCCTGATATATTCCCGCTGGCTTTTACCCGGCACGCACCGCCATCATTACATTTCTGGCCGTGCGCCACTATTTCCGTAGTCCGTCTACTGTAATAGAGGGCTCTGCTCTGTTCAACGTCCTTTCCAAATTGTAATTTCGCTCCAATATTGTAAGCGGCCAACTACACCACTGTAACAATGGTTAGACCATAACAGCGTGTTACAATAAATAAGCGACATCGAGGATCTCCATTTAGCTGTTTGACAATTTAAACATGGCTGAAAATAATATCTTTAAAAAATCTTTACAACTTGAACAATACGTTTGATACGGAAGACAATTTGCGCAGGTCGAAATGTATGCCTGAAAAAGGCAGCAGGAACAAACGGTAATATATCGACGTCCTATACAGATTTAATAATAATGATAATAATAATAATGATATCTAACAATGACAATAATACTACAATACACGGTTCTTATTAGCGCATATACACCAAAGTGGGAAGAGGTACATGATTGTGTCAAAAACCGCCCTGCCCGCCCGCGTGCATGGAACAGGTTACCCGTGTTGCCCGCATGCTCACCCGCCCTCCCGCGTGCATGGAAACACTGTTCGGCTGACTTGACTTACTTCGGACTACTCGGTGGATACACTGTCCTTTCTCTTCGATTAATTAGTGCCAGAAGTCCCAGGCGTGGGTGTGAATTCTGCTCCTGGGACCGCCATTCAGCGTCCACCATCTTATGGAGCGTCCTTTATCTTTCATCGAATACCCCGAAGCGCCCGTAAAGATCATTTGATGGAGGTCAAATGGTGTACCGAGGTGCACACGAGGAAACGTCTGGGCCGGAAGAGTCGGTAGCAGTTGTAGATATTGACACCGGGGATTGAACCATGGACCTCTACCTAGGTAATCATCTTGCCCCTTTCGGTGTCCCCTACAGCTGTGCAGAGCAGCGACTACAACTGATTCTCAAGAGACGCTACGTCAAGCTAGCGCGCCACGGGGGGGGGGGGGGGGACAGGGATTCGCCCAAACTGCGGCTTTCCCCAGTCCCCCGCCCAGGTTGAGCGTGACTTATAGAGAGGAAAGGAATCAACATCTAGAAACCTACGATGGGTTTGGGCGCAAAAATAGCGAGGTTCAGTACATGGCATGCACTGAATTACTATTTAATCGTTTCGTTAGGGGTTAATGGTTCTGATAATTCTATGATGCCACATGTCTGAATTTCTTTCCATACTTGTAAATCACGGGTAAAAGTAAGGAAGTGTGACCAGGGGCCACTTTTTCAAAAAGTGGCCCCTGTTTCACGGGCATTTCGTGTGACCAGTGGCTACTTTCTTTACCAGGGTCCACTAAAGTGAAACGAGTTTTGGAAGCAAACAGTTTTTATCGCAAAATATGGTATTTGTCCTCGTCGGATGATGAAAACAATATGCCATCACAGGCAATGGCATAAAGCACACACGAATGGTTTACAGTAGTGATAATTTTGTTGTCCAACTTTGAGGAAGTTCATTGGACACGACCAATCTCATTCTATGCTTCCATACTCTCGTGCAGTACATTATGTCGGGACTTCATCTGGGGTTAACACGTCAACCAGTACTACCTCACGCACACGTGCACGAGAGTGATTCATGACAGCGATCTTTGCCCCCAGCGTGGCAAGTAAGCCCAGGTCGCGGGTGTGATGAAGTTGTTCAACTGTGATTGCAATACAAACTACAGTGCACATTACGTACTACCACGGAGGTCCCAACACGGTATCATCGTTGTATCCAGCGAGAAATTGGTGAATTAACCCATTCATTCATGGCATTGAAAACGTAGGTTCCTACTCGAGTCACAGCCACAGCAACATTTTAGTGAATCGGTGAACGCTACCGCTCGAGTGACCCAGGCCTTCACCAAGGGCCAATGGGAAACCTCCATAACTTTAATGTGTGTGGAGTCGATGATCGAACGTTGATGTTTACAGCCTACAATTGTGTAAAGCCAATAACACACAGTTTGTTGTGTACGGTGTATGCACGGAAATAATTCAGCTCTCGACGTGCAGCTGGCCGCGCGTCTCGACTTCTAATTTTCAGCAAGAGTATCGGAGCTTCCGAAGCCATTTCGAACTGGCGTATATTTATTTTGTTTCCTTCACGGGAACCAAACATTGCGGCGATAGAAAGATTAAATCTGATGAGTAATTACTTGAAACGAAATCTTAATTATGACTAAGCCCCGGTAGGTCTATTGATGGGATTAACTCAGGGAAGTTGCCTTACGTAATGCTATGACATGTGAACGTGTAAGGTGCGGACTTGGAATCATCGTGATCGATCGGACCGTTTATGGAAAAATAATCGGTAATCCGTAACATCCGATATTGGCATAACGTTTGACACTAAGACTCGGTAACTCACTAGATGTTGGGAAAAGTGGAAGATATCTACGTTTGACGAGCGCTAGTTTGCAGGAACGGTTAGCGCCCTTTTGGCTTTTGAATTGGAACTCTACGGGCGCTGTTCAGCTCCTTACTGGCTCGTTCGGCGCCTGGCGCCCGCCTATTTTGACCCTTGCTTGTAACACTCGGAGAGATCTCGCGAAGATTGATGAAAATTCTCACGACGGCATGCAACACCGGGCTGTCCAATATTGCGGTACCACTCCGCGGAAACGTAGTGATGTTACCATTAACCATTCCGATTGCTCCTTCATGACCGTAACCTCACTTGCAATCAGAGTTAGAATCTCACAGTCCCAAACCCCCGAAAAAACAAAACCAAAAAACCTTAAAATTAATCCTAAGGCGATAAGGTTTTGGAGATCCTTTCCTAAATAAAAGTTGTTATAAATTTTTTTGGAATGTTATGCTCACTGTCAATAAGGAACGGGAAGTTGCCGTTTCCTGCATCTAGGGGTGTGTCAAACGAAAATCTTCCTTGGACGCAAAGCCCCAACCAATGGCTGGCACTCGCTCAGATAGTTATTTATCTGCCCCCCCCCCCCCCCGAAATGCGCCGCCGCCTTGCCTGCAGGAAAATTTATTACAGCTGAGTCGGCGCCAGCGCACCGCGCCGCACGTTCGTTGGCGCAACATCGCTTGCTATTCGGCTGCAGAGTGCTGCAGACCTATTCCTAATAAAAATAGAGAACCTACCACACAAAACATATATTCGTAGTGCCGCATATGCCTGCCCGCGCTATGGCAAAAAAACCTAAAGTTGGAATTGCAGCAATCAGCCAGCGTTGCCAGACCTTGGAATTGGCACTTGGCTCTTGGGACCTTGGGGAATGAGCTGACGAATCTTGGGAAATTTTAGACCTCACTTGGTGGAACTTGAAAAATAACCCCAAAAGTGTATTTTGCCCGGAAGACACACAAATAAAAAGCATCTGGAGTTTTCTCTCAAAAACAAAAACGGACTGTGAGCCTTGAACTATTTGCTTAAGTGCTTCGATGATCGGGCGCGGAGTCTTCAGCATTCCGCAGTTGGGAACTTAGACGCAGCTGCAGGGCCCATAGTTTAGTTAACCAGCCCCCCCACCACCCACCCCCCAAATATCCGCAAGTCTGTCTTACACTTCAGTGCAGAATTGTGATCGTGTTATTGGCCTTTTGGCTATGTGTATATATTAGCAGCCTCAATAGCAGTAAGTTAATACATAGTGGCTATAAACGTATCTTTCACCGTAGTAGTTAGTGCCAGACAAAGTTGATCGCGAGCTTTTAGCCGAGTTTCCCAAATGATTATTATCCAAGCCATACACCCTGATTTGAGGTGGGAGGCAACTCTTGTCTGCGTTCCGGGGGGGGGGGGGTACCACTGCCATCACTATGGATGCCTTCAGTGATGCTCCATGCATTTCAGTCCCTCTTTGCTTGTAACATTTTGCCATCATTCCAAGCTCTGGGTTCGGTGTTGCCCGGTTCTGCGGGGGTTCTAGTAGGTTTTGTGTTCTCCCTGGTTTCGCCTTGCGTGATACTTTGGATTCCTTTTTTCTCGGGCAGAGGATACAGGTGGAGTCGTGTGCGGGGGGGCAGCTGCGTAGATAGTGCAGAGGCCCGGACCCCAGTGTAGCGCCTGAGGGAGGTGCCTTGTCATCTGGCGCAAAAATCCCGAACTTGGGGTTGCCTCACTTGTTTGGGGCAATTAGGGTTTCGCTTCGTTCTCTTGTCACTCGTTTCAAAAAAAAAAAAAAAAAAAAAATCTTCGCAAAGCATTGCAACGTTGTGTCAGTTGATCAGGTATGTGTATATAGAATTGGTAGTTCTTGAGGTGTACAAAGGATATTGTATACATACTCCCTCAGTTGGAGTTGTTTTTGGGGTCAGTGCGGCCATGCCCCCCCCCTCGCTTTGCGCTTGTGATGCCGGTTTTTACTCAAAGGTGGTATTTTCATCTTGAAGGACTATGAGACTCAATTCACAGTATTCAGTGCGTGAATGCACCCATCAGGGGCCGGGCAAATGGCAGTTTCCTGCAGTCTGAGCAAGCCCGCGTAAGGGGGGGGGGGGGGTGCTGCAGGTGAGGTGCTGCTGCAGGCACCCCCCACTTTTTGGGAATCGGGTGCTGGATATGCCACAGCACCCCCCTAGTTTTAGCACTACGGCCTCCGACCAGTCTCTCTGGCCGCCAAAGAAAGTTACAGTTCAGTATAGTGGGAAAGTTCAGAACTCGACTCCCATCAAAACAATCACTTAGTAAAAAAAAATGTGATTAAAACAAACCGAAGCTCAATTCTATTGGCTCAACGATTCCAATCATTGCTTATTGTACGCCGCAGAAAAATGACTTAGGAATACATGTAGCCCTCGGGCAAGGACGCAGTGTGCTGCAGTGCTAGTAGAATTAATATACCCCATGGTGTTATCGTACTACACACCAGGGACGTCGCGAGCGGGGGTTGTGGGGTGGTCTGTCTCACAACCCCCTTTTGCCTTTCCCCCCCCCCCCCCCCCAAAAAAAAAACAAATCGTCGATCATCCTCGCAGTTGGAATTTGTCGAATTTGCAAGTTGGAATTCTGACGAATCGTACAGCGGCTTGATATTTTCGACTGAAAGAGGCCCACCAGTCAACTATGTAAATTTTCCAAACCTCAACGCAACAGGAATATTCTTTATTCCTGTTAAAAACGAGGCGTGATTACAATTACACCAAAGATGATAATTGTTTACACTATCCAGATAAGGTGCAAAAATGTGCGCGCTTCGCGGGCCCAATAACAGTACTCTTCCCTTCAGGTTAACAAGCTATTTACAACCAACGTGATTGGCTGTCGCTATTGTATGACAATCGATTGTTGTCTTGGTTATGATTGGAGATTAGGGTAGAGATGAGATTCGCGTCCAACCCAATACGGAGAAAGCTTGTAATGTGCGAATTGACCCCCAAGCATTATTTTACATTAGGATAGTGTAATTGGTGTTAATTCCCGCATGGTGCAAAAAAATGATAAAAATAGGCTTCCGAATAGTTCAGCTGAAAGGGTGGACATACGAGATCCTGTTTTTCAAGAGTGCGGGGGAAACCGAAAAAAAATTTCGCGCTTTGCGCGCATTAATGAGTAGTAGTGTGCAGCACAAACTCTTGAACATTCAGGCCTAAAAGTTAAAGCGGGCAGCGAGATTTAAGACTGAGGTCTGACAAAAGTTCCAAAATTCCCATGATAGAATTTTTTGATCACAAAATGCCCAGGCGTGAAGCTGGTACATGCAGCCGAAAACGCCTGGGAGGCGTCATTTTCGGTCATGCTGGGGGGCTTGCGCAACTAAAAGTTGTTTTGGGCGCATCCGCGCCAACTAAAAAAAATCACACATCCTGTGAGTAGTAGATCGCATCTAAGGACGTGAAAAAACGTGAAATCAAACTTATTTCTGGCTTAGGAGTGTCATCATTTAAAAATGCACATCAGATTGCGTCTAAGGACCCCTGAACTGCGAATCATTCCTGACGTGGGAGGCGGGGAGGGATTCGGCGGTCCTCTAAAACTGAGATCTATGAATTCACTGAATCTTGCTGACCTCGATTCAAAATCCTGAGCAGCAAATCGAACTAGCGACATGTGAAAATGCGAAAATTATGGAATGAGAGTAAGTGTTTTCAGTGGGTGCTATGTTGCACCAAAGGCATTTCTACTGTGACCGGAAATGCAACATTTTGCAAAGGGGGACGCCCCTCCCCTTTTGCATTGACCCCCTCCCCCAGATCATGCAACCTCAGTACCCCCACTCAAAAATATGCTTCCACGCCACTGCTTGTCACCTAAATTTTGGCACTGCTTGCCAGTGCTGTGTAATCGTGAGGTTGTGGCGACCAGGCTGGCCGTCACTACCCTCCAATATTTAACCTGACCAAAATACCGAGATTGCCAGTAAGGCCAGTCTGAAAGCAATCGGCACATTCAGTCTAGGGGGTAGGGTGAGTTGGAAAAATGAATCTGGCCAGTGGGAATTTCTCACTTCTCCACCCCCCTCCCCCCCCATTCATATGACCCTTGCTACGTCTTGCGTACAACCCTTCACCCAGTTCGGGACTTTCCCGATAGTAACGGTGTATCACAGCAAACACGTTTCATGCTCGCTAAGTCGAGTAACCAAGGGTGGCGCCAGCCGGAAGGGGGGGGGGGAGGTCAGGGGGGCCATTTGCCCCCGCCGTCGGGGAAAGCGCACTGCCCCCCCCCCGTCGGGAAATTTCCCATTGTCGGGGGAGCGGGGTGGGTTACGCTAAAATTTACACGCTCCTGACAGAGGGCCACATATAGTGTAAATTGTTCAACAAGGTCTAGGGGGTAGAGTGATGTGCACAGTCCAAAAATTGTGCCCCTCGACTTTCTATGATTCCTACATATGCCTATGCCTTAAGCTTTCAGTGTACTCATGTGTCTTGAAGAATAACATTTATACGAACTCTCAAGCCTCTCTACTTCTATTTATCCCACTCGTCGGGGAGCCCGGGTGGCGTACGCTAAAATTTACACGCTCCGCGAGGGACTATTTCCCGGGACAGTATAAGTATTTCAACCTTCTCTATAGGAAAATCCGATATGAAAGCTAAATTTTCGGCGCGTTTCGGCGCGGCCGCTGTCTTTAATACATGCCGAGTTCCTCGCTCAAGTTAAGGATCAGCGTATCCATCCTGCTGGTGCTTCCTACAGACTATACAAATAGTGGCAAGCTTCGATTAGGAACACCACTCCCCTATAAATCTTTGACAATGTCCCTGCAACCAAAGGCGCAGCCACTAGGGGGTACGGGTCATGACCCCACAACGAGTTGGGAGGCCTCCATAATACGATTTTTTCACACAAAAAAGTTTCCAACCAGTTGTTCGGACCCCCCCCCCCCCCAATTGCTCTTGGCCCCCAACTTTTAGACAGTGGGTGTGCCCTATTGCCTGCAACATTACAATCCATTTGTTTTAGGTGGTTGTGCTCTCACGACGCAAATACTCCAGTGCCAGACCTTTCCGCATGTGAAGGTTATCGGGTGTTAACCCCTACCCTTATTTTACCAAAGGCGCCCGAACGATTGAGAGGGATGCCACTGAGAGTAAAATTGCCCTCCCATATTGTGAATTTTAATTTTCCGTAGTTTTTTTTCTTAAAAGGGTAAAAAAATTGAAAACATAAAAAAATGTAGGTTTTTACCTAAGGGGTGGGTAGGGCTCGTCGGGGAACCTGGACCCCCATCGTCTTGGGAACTCGGACCCCCCGTCGGGGAAATCCTGCGCCACCATGGTCGTAACCTTACGGCGCTATACAATACGGGCCTTTGCCCAGTTTGCCTTGGGAGTTTGCCCAGACTATAAATCAATGACCCAGGCCTGAGCGATTTCCCAGGGTTCTGATTTATCAAGATATCGGGGGCATCTCACTCATCCTCGTTGTTCCTAAAATGCGGGATTAATAGGGACCCAAGTCTGCGTCAAGTCGACATGTGACAAAGAAAGAAATTAGGACAAAAGGGAAAAGGGTTTTGAAAAATACGGGGGAGTAAAAAAATTAAACGTCAGTAACGTAAGGTGTTGAGTTTAGGGGGGTGGGGCGGTACACGGCCCGTCGAAAAATATCAGCACCCCCGTGAAAAAAGTGTTGCAGGGGGCTGAACTGAGGACGGTCATTTCCCCAAAAAAAGTTATGGCGCTCCACGACAACCAGGTGTCGCTCCGCATGAGATGAGCAACTGCGTGTTGTTCCCGCCCCTCCCCCTCTCCATGAAGTCATCGATACGCCCCTGGTACCTTGACAGAGGGCACATACGATGTACAATTGTTCAACAGGGGTTCTAGTGGGTAGAGTAGTGTGCCCAGTCCAAAAATGTGCCCCTTCCGACTTTCTATTGATTCAACTATGCTATGCCTTAAGCTTTCAGTGTACTCGGTGTCTTGAGAATAAACATTATACGAACTCTCAGCATCTCTACCTCTATTGATCCCTTAATCTGTTCTCCTTTCCTTCCCCTGGCAGTATGATATAGACTTGAGAATGCTGGGAAAATCCAAAGCACATCTTGGGAATTCGAAAAAAAAAAAAATCCCAATGGCAACACTGATATCAGCAATTAGTTCCAAGTAGGCAACACTAATGAAAAACAACAGAGGCCTAGCGACAGGGTTTGGGCGGTGAGGATTGTAATCGATGTTCCATTTGTTGCTGAAACTGAAAGTAAGCACAACCACTCCGACCCCTGCTTCAAAATTGGTGAGATTATGGTAATCGCCATCCACCATAGTAGGAACTATATATTATTTGAGACCGAGTGGACTATATTTTTGAAACAGTAGTAGCTCTAAAGCCTAAAACTAGGGCCTAGGCCCAACCGTTAGGCTAACGTAAAGGCCTAGGCCTAGTTGTGATCACGACCAGTTTAAGATATTCAATTATCACTTTGGCCTGGGCCATTGTGTAGCTCTATTAATGAAAGGCTGTAATAGTGTTGTTTTAGATGGGGTATGTAAAAGAAAAACGTGGGGCTCGGTCTTTCAGAGGTTCGGTGGTAAAGATACGGGGTTAGAAAAAAGTGATATTGATCAGATTTTTTTTAATCATTCCTTCCTTTCTTGATCAGGGTTTTCACTGTTCTGCCTGCTTTCAGAGCATTCATTGCTGCAAATGCAATGTGCACCAGCGAGAGAGGCATATCCTATCCGTATATAATTATAGGCCACGCCACAAACAACCACCATTAGCCTAGCATTAGGTCAAATTTAACACTAGGTAAGGTGCATAGTATTCAACCCCTTAAGCCTAAGGCCCTTTAACAATACTGTACCATGGAAACTAAAATAATCCATTATCATGCACCTTTTGGAAATTTATAAGCAACATGTTACCACCAAAATATTGGGAATATTCATTTTATTTTGAGGGGTTACTTTGAAAAATGGGTGTCACATGACCAGTATTCAACCCCACCAGGCCCAGTATTCCATTTTTTCTATACCGTATTCAACCCCGAACTAATTTTCATTATATTTTTAGAAGAGAGAAAGTGTATTTCAAGAGGTTTGATATGGGAAACATAATTTGAGGGGGTCCAACAAGTTTATGTTAATTCCAGTTCATTATAATGATTTCTTCCTATTTTTAATGGAATTCTAAATGTGGTAGTATTTCGGTATTGCCTGTTGCATGTAAGATGGCCCAATAGGCCAAATTTTGTACATTAGTTTTCTATTGTGCTATTTTCATACTGGAGTGAAATATTTCTTTAATTTTGTGATAATCTTTGGGAAACATCTTTTACTTTGTGAAGTAGTAAACAAAATACTATATTTTCCAATGATTTCCTGACTTTTATCAATATTTTATAATAGGGGTTGAAACTGGACAGGAATCTAATTGTTCTGTTTTGGTGCCCAGATTTCAACCCCCTGTTAAGAACATTAATTTGGTGTAAAAACATGTCAAATTTTATGTTACAGTATTTCGCCTTCTTTTATATAAATTTCCGATTTATGCAACAAATACAAATGGTAGGTTAAAACAAAATTTTGAACTTATAAAAGTTTCCGCATGCCTAAAAACAGCTTTTCAAAATACCACTTTTGACAAATGACCCAAGTGATGCAAAATGCTCCAAAAATAAATTTATTCCTAAAAATATAATACCTGAAGGAGGTTTTAGTCATTCCTAGAAGGTTTCTAAACAATCTCTGCAATTTCATATGGAAATGTTGCTATACTTCTTAATAAATATTCAAATTACGCAAGGGGGTTTGAATACTGGTAGGGGGTTAATACTGTGCACTTACCCTAGGCCTACGCTGAGGACCGGCAAGTCAATGTTAGGGACACGACTGCGAAACTGCCGTGACATTTCTCGTTTAGTAAATAAAAATTGACAAGCTTAGTTAGGCCTAACCTAGCGGTTTCTACTAGAAAATCCCTTAGTTAGAAAATCCCTACTTAAAAAACTTACAACATACTGATTTTAGCCTACGTTGATTGCCATGTACCATTTTCTCCAAATCCGGTGGCACTGCCTGCACAACGAAAAGAGCACCATCGGTTACAGTGGGCGATTCTCGTTAACCAGTAGCGGTATCGGCCCGATATGGCTTGTATCGGCCTTGAATCGGTATCGGTGAAAATTGTGATCCTTACCAGGTCATAGCACAATCAACCAGGCATGGTCCCGATCCATCCCCCCCCCCCCCACCTACCCGCACAGCTGTCCAGCCATGAGGCTAGCTGCGTGGCCTCCCGGAATGCGGACCCCCAGCTCACCAGGTCCGTGCACACAGAACTACCTATCCAGATTCTTGCATTGCAATTCCTCGTTTGTTTTTTAAGGAAAACTTTTAACTACCTAAAATTGAGCTCATTCTTCCAAATGGGATTAGTAGAAACTGGGGGAAAATTTTTGAACATAACGCTGTTCCGTCTGCTGAAATGAGTGTTACATAAATTATTGTGAGGGTATACACATGGGCGTGTGTCAGACATTACATTAATCTTTTGAAGGGAAAAATGCAGCATGGTGTATGGATCTTATATGTGTTTTTGATAGCCCAAAGAAATTACCATGGTTATGATCCTTAAATCACTATCCAAGTTTCAAGAGACCACATTGGTCATACACCTCCCAGAACCAGCAAGTAGCAACCGATCAAGAAAAGCTTGGAATAATGTAATATCTTACGAAATACAGGCAAAGAGACCGGGAGGAGGTGTGCATCTCTGTGGTTGCATGTCTTCCAGGCTGCTCAAACTAGTTGCTGCCACCATATACCCATATTCTAGGTTGCCGCATGTCCTGTACATTTATTTAGGATGTACAACATTCTAAAATTGTGCTCATATGATACAATTTAATTCAATGTTTTGGAGGCATTATAATACACTTCATTTAAAAAACATTTGAAGGCACAGCATGCTTGAATACAACAGAGGATATTTTGTGGAGAATGGAAAAACTGAATCTAAGGTCCAGCCCCCATTCAATGCAATGTTCCGATGTGGAGTTAGTGGCTTCAAAAAGTTATCGGCTTCAAAGAAGAAATTAGAAGATGCCAATTGCGCAATAACGCATGACATCACCCATGGATAAAACCGGAAACTATGTTAGATTTGAGGTTTTTCATTTTGTTGAATAAGTAAACATTTAGCAGAGTCTGTTGTCTTCTCTCACCAAAGTACCATAAACACCTACCAAACCACTAGGCTACAGCAGCTTCTCTCCAGACGATGCTTTTCGAAGGTGAAATGTGATCTTGAATTTCAATTGAAAACAAAAAATGTTTGCAGGGGTGTGCAAGATGACATCATTTATTATTGCCTGAGGGGATGCATTCGGATCTTGCGCATACACATGCTCCACAATTCACAAACTTCAAATGACTTTAACTTTCGGAACGGAAAGTCCTATGAACTTTCTGGTTCGGGTGCTGACGCATTCAGTTGTTCTCCCGCTATTATTACCCCTGGATAAATCATCCTGCATTTTCCTCAAATGTTTTGCAGAATGTTTTGGTAACAAATGTTTTAATCACAAACCACTGAACAAAACTGCTAGAGTACCTAAAAATAGAGATAAGCACCTTCTGACACACTGCTATGGAACCATGAATCTTCATCAATCATTAGTCCAGAGCCACGTTAGTGACTTGAATTGAACTTGAGAAAAAATTTTTACTTGACTTGACTTGGCCTCTGCTGTCCTGACTTAGAACTTGATAGTGCCTGACTTGACTTGGACTTGGAAGTGGAAAGGACTTGACTTGACTGAGACTTGTTTAAAATTGACTTGACTTGACTTGAGACTTGGATTAGAGAGACTTGTTACAACACTGATGCACATCCAAAGTTAGGAAACGGTTTCGTCGTCTGATCTGGCGTATTCTGTTGACATTCTGTAGGTTATATCGCTGCGTTTCGTCTATTCGGATTTTGGTTTAGAAAAAGGTGATCTGTTTGGTCTTCTATTATAGCCTTTAATTCGACAAACTGTGAATAAGACTCCATACCTATCATCTGCTGAATTATATCAACTGAAGAGTACAGGTTAACAGGATTTCTACAATTTTTTAAATTTATATATCCCCGCAAACCTGGGAAGTGTCCTGGGATATTATGGTTTTGGGTGTGTAGCCGCCGCCGTCCCAGCTCCGACATGCCGCCTCCGCCCTCCGGGAAAACTTTCGGCCATTAGGCAATAACTCTTCAACATTTATCCGATTGAATCTTGAAACTTGTACCATGTCCGCCCTAGTGAACATCTCGGATTAGTTCAAAGTGGGCATTGCTGCATCGCTGGGGGCCGCTAATTGCATAATTTATGCAACATTTTTCAAGTTAGTCGATTGAACGAACTTGGTGGTTAGGGGACTATAATTGATCCCGAAAAATGTTGGGGTCCATTTCAAGGTCATTGGAGGTCAAATTGCGAAATTTATGCAGAATTTTCAACTTGGTCTGATTTGAACGCAACTGGTGTTAGGACTGTAGGTGATCCCGAAAAATGTGGAACTCATTTCAAGGTCATCGGCAAAGGTCAAATTATTGCGAAATTATATGCAATTTTTACTTTTCAGATTTTCATCACAACTGTGGATTGAGCTACATACTTTGTTTCCCTACCAGTTTATATCATTTCAAGCCCATCGTGGGTCCACTTTGCATAATTCATGGCCCTAATAACTTCCATGGATTACAAAACTTGGTGGATAAAGCTTATTATGCGTGGTTTCTAACCAAATTGGGGGTCTTTCTGGGGTTTAGATACTTCTCCTCTCCCCAATGAGTGCCTCAAAAGCGGGATATACACGTGGGCCGGTTACACCCGCCTATGTATGTCTTAGTTCACCACTCAATTACATCCATATGCCACACCATAACCATACACTGGCTAAGACAAGACGGCAAAGTACAAGACAGTCTAGGCCTACCTCTACATTTACGATGCAAAACATCCTAAGCGAATGGCGTAATTATATTTCACCCTTTGGCGATTCTAATCTTAGGCTATGGTTACTTGAGTAAGATCTTATTTTTATTTTGATGTAACTGTCTGGCAACCTAAAAATCGATTCCATTGGAAGCACTGTATTCTTGTAGCAACCACAACGGTATACATTATGCAATTATGCCATGTTAGATGCGAATTCGCCCGCCGCCCCTGTGTGGTTTTTCGGATGCTGAGATCTACCACGGCTGCGTCATCTGAGTTATGAGGAGCTTTTATCAGCACTACAGCTCCAGGGTCTGGAAAAACGTTGGAATCGGGAGACTTAATAGAAACCTCAAAATTCTGAAGGATTTGATAATGTTAACACAGAGACTTTTTTTTCATTTGTTCTGAAGGTGGCTACCGAGGAAATAAATTAAGCTGTCAGCCCTGACTTACCCAGAGCATCAACACTGGAATGCATTACCGAATTGTGCAGTGGAAGCCACTTAAGATCAGCAAATTCAGAGGCTAGCAAGTGATGTTTAGTTTTGGCCCTTCAAAACTTTGTTATTACACAATATGGGAACCAAGGCTAATGCTATTTTTCTAATCCCATAAATCCTTGCGTAGTAAGTGTAAGAACATGCTCTATAGGAACACAAGATAGTGCCTAGTGTAAATGAAGTTGAGACATTGCTTCAGATTAATATCACCGTAAATCTGATTGAAATCTGCATCTCTACAGTGTACTCAAATCAGTATCTATTCTCATCCGTTCACATATTCATTTACGGCATTTCATGAAATCCTAGCCTTCACTGTTCATCATTTTTAGCTGTGTTTCAGACTCTGAGATGGAGAAGAATGGCCTCATTGAGTACAACCTAATGGCTTCATGTTTGCTGCATTGTTTGATAACTATACTAGAATGAACCAAAGTTGTGTTCTAACTTGATTTTAAGAAAGAACATGCTGATTGAATAGTGAAGCCTATTCAATTATTTGAACTTTTCCTTCCATGTAAGGATTTAAATATAGCCTATACCCACAAATATGTTTCTTGCTAATACCATGTACTACTGGTAGAATACTACAATTTTGGGACTTCATTGTTGACTCATGTAGGCCTACAAGTTTTTTTTTTTTCAAATACACAGTTGCTGAATTACTGCAGATAAGTCAATCATCTCTGTTTCTAGATTTGAAGTTATTCGCGCCAATCTTAGCAGGTAGAATTAATTTTTGCCTCACATGGGTTCTCCTCAATGCTGTCATTTTAAAAAAAAAAAGACACACAGGGAGGCCTTGGGGCTCTTGGGGCTCTTTTGAACACACAGGGATCTCTTTGATCCACATGGGGGCTTCTTTTCGAATTCGAAGATGTCATGGCAAAAAATATACCCTGAAGGTACGGAAAAGCAATCGCCATGTCAGACCTCAGTCACTTCTATTGGTGCTAAACAGCCTGTTACTTAGAATATCTACAAGGATGAGAGGACGAGTAAATAAAAAATATGAACCACTGATTACGATATTCGTTACTTTGCTTTGATGTTTCAGTTCTCTATATTCTAAGAAAGTAGACCAGTGTTTACTACCTCTGTTGCCATACCTCTGAACATTGCAACATGGCCAGTTTTAAAACAGAAGTGAGTGTGTGTGCCCAAGGTTGTCTCCCCGACTACCAATGATCAATTGACGGCATTAGTAAATCATTCTCACCAAATTACACTGTATAGCTAAGCAGTGGTTACATGGGTAGAAGGCACCCTCGTAGTGCACACAAAAATAGTGGTTTCCCTGCTAGTGTTACGATTGTCGACACACAATAATATTTGTGCCTGATGTACCCAGGTTGTGTTTTGAATGAGCTAATTTAGTGTTTTTGAGAGACCTTTCCAGCACTGAAGGGGCAATTTTACATAAAACTTGTTTTTATATTCGCCCGCCGTATATTTCTGCCGAGGCGATCTGGGAAAATGGGGGCGAATCGCCCGCGGCCCAAGCTTATTTCAGACTCTGGGTCATAGTTTTGTTGATATTGTCAGCAAGCCAGAAATTATTGACATTATACTATACAATTTGGAACGAAAATGTGAAAAATTTGCCTACCTTGTTCAGAAATTGTTAAAACGCAGTTAGACACTTAAAATTGATACTTGTATGCTGCGGGAAACAGCAATCGGACATTTGTACAATCCCAGGCTACAGTAGAACGTTGATTCAACGGGGGCACTAAATGGGCGAATAAAGGTACGTTACCGCGGACTTCACTTAACTGCAAATGCTCTCACTGGCCTTGATGGGGCTTGTCCAGGATTCATATTTGGTATGAATGAAGCTGAGATTTGGGGTATGCATCTTCTCATCATAGGGAATGGATGGACCTTCTATTGCAGTGGAGACCACATGTCATTTTGGGGCAAAATGGAAAGTGTGAAATTGATTTTGGCCAATTTCAGTTGGTTAACATGCCCCCCCCCCCTTCCCCTCCTCCCCAGATGATAAGCACACAGTCTGACTTCCATTTCCCGGATCCACATTCTTATTGTTCTGGGAGGGAGTTTCATACCATTTTTCTTCACTCACGGTATTGGAAGCAAACATTCCTTACAGCTTAAATGTAAGCAGGGAAACATCTGGCCGCAAGGCAGCAGTGTGGAAAACGAGAGACATTTTTATGACCGGAGTCCTCCATGCAGGATGAGAATAACCAGAACTCGCGTATTGACCAACTGCGATGTCAAACAGGAAATTCACCAGTACAACAGCCGGAGGAAGAGGGAAAAAGCCCTCTCATCCTGGGAGACGTGGACAGTAAGTACTACTGGGTATGGTGGATTGTTTCAGTTCACTTCACTCAATCGCTCACTCTCACCACTCACTCACCATCATTAAGAGGCTGTGCCTAGAAGGCCACTACTGCCGTCCTTCACTGCATCTTTCCCAATTGCTATATATATTCATTGTAGTGAATGTTATAGCACGACACATATATTACCTGTGACCATTTGTGACATTTTGGAATGTACTCAGATACTGTAACTACAGGGATGACCCCTTGGGTCCGGTTGGTTCTTCATACACTTGACACTTTCTCTAGTAAATCTCCTGGACAAACCAAACATCATTACAAGTCGGACACTTGTCACGATTACTTATTTCACAGCAACAACTTACAGGCATACGTGGCGTGGGTGAATTAACAGCTGAGAAGAGGCACGGTTTGTCGATGGTGAGGATCTACGGAGGGACCCCAAGAGGCGTTGCCCTGGTGCACCTGGTCGAACGATGTTGTAAGATTGTTTCCTTTTAAATGTTTGCCAAGCTCAGGGAGAGCAGGGTGGTGTGTGGGTGCGTGTGTGTGTGTGGTGTAATACTTTGCTTCAGTAGCAGAAGATTGGCTTAGACTGAGGGTTGTAGGAACAGGGAGACAGGTTTCTGTATCTGTAACGCCCCAGTACGTCCCAGTACGCCCCACCCAGACCCCCAAGGGAGCCAAACGGTCAGGGAAGACAGCAGGTATGGACATTAGTCCAGGTCCTCTATTAATAAATTGGATTCTGGGGATTTGAAGCTGTTGGATTTGTAACATCAGTTATGTGGTGAAGCAATTGTTCTTAGCCGGATCAGAACTTGCAGGAGTCTTTTTCAGTGGCCTATGAGTTGAGATGAGAGTGCTTGATGGTCGCTGGACTGGCAGGAGAAGATCATCAACTGGTAGGAGAAGGAATCCTAGTCTAGCCTTGTGAAAAATACAAAGTCTGTTGACAGTTCTTCTGTCTTCCCGGGAAGGCCAGTCAAGATTGTTGCAACATAGTGGTAACCAGTGTTCGCGCTAAGGCGTGGGATTGCGGGATTCCCGCATATGCAGCCAGAATCCCACAGAGAAATAAATTGTGTGCGGGAAGTTCCCGCACAGCAGATTTCTCAACCAGGGATTGCAAAAATAGCTGAGAAGAATTCATGACAACGTTCATATGGCAAACAGCACATGTTGTGACCACTGTAGTGCTGGTAGTACTAGTACGCAGCAGAAATACATGAACTACTACATTCTTCCATACGATGTATATGTAACAAGCCCAGCCCCACAAAACAGGTCGCTCGTGCAATTACCAGCCCTAACGTAACTGTGATTATTTTAGCAAGGAAACCAAAACAAGACACGATCTAAAATTAGTCGTAAAAACCACCAAATCAATGCTAAACCTTCATGTATGATTGTTTTATCAACCTACTATCTAATTAATCACGTTCGTTCATTCAAAATGTGGCTAACGCAAAGTTATTTCAGTATTGCTGATCGACGATCGTAAATAAATCCACTCCTCAATCATGGAGTCTATGGGAAAATGCTATTGAAGTTAAGTGTGTGCGAGAGGTTCGTGGCCGTCGGTCCGTAGACTTGGTAGAAAAAACTGTTTACTAGCAGTCAAGACAGTATGCACACAGCATGTGGGTATTATGATTGAGCAACCAAGTGATCGCGTGGCATTTCCAGAAACTGGCACAGGTACAAATTCTATTATGACCATGTGCTACTGTATGTTAGCAAATCACTGTAAAATAACGTAGTAAACAACTGCAATCTGATTTTTTCCTCAAATAACATTACATGGTGGAACAAGACATGTAAATGGTTAATATTAATACTTTTCACCAAAGTCTGAAGCACATTATTCACGAGGTGTCTTCAGACAGTGGATTTGAGTTTTTAGGCTGAACTGGGCTCATGTATTAAAGTGGATAGCAAATTCAACAGCATAGTCCTACCCTCTGGAATTAATGGTAATAAATATTTAGATTTTGTACATTTTCTCTGCTAAATACAATTTTGCCATATATGACAACATAAAAAAAATGAACATAGAAAAAAAATTGCCGATGAAAGATGTGCCTTCGGTGGGATATGGTACCTTTTTCGGTGCTGTAGAATTTGACAAGGGTATTTAGGTCTCAGACCAAACACAATATAGAGCTGATTAGGAGTGCATGAGTTAGTAAGTGTAAGGGACGATAGTATAATGTCGTTACCACAGGGCAGTCATCAGGTTTTAGTTAATAACGTTATTTTTTGTAGCTGCCCAAAGGCGCCCATGGGCCGCCTGAACTTTGCGGGGGAACTTGTGCGAAAAATGGCCGGAAGATAAGGTCCCTCCCAGATTTTTAAAATCCCTCCCCAAAAAAATTCTTGGGAGGGAATTCCCTCCCAAAATTATTCCTTGGCGCTAACACTGGTGGTAACACTACTGGTTTGGGAATAACCATTACAAAGCAAGCAGGTATTGCATATTTATTAGTTTTCCAGCATATCACATATGTTTTTTTTTCCAATTTGCGGAATCTCATGTAAATTTTTGAAGTTTGTTGGGATTTCCCTACAGTCCACTTTCAGTCCAAAAGAATTTAATGGTGGAGTTGGCATCTCTGATGGTCATTTCCTTAATATGTCTAATTTGCATAATTTATGCTATCTTCAGGCTTACTAAACATGGTTTAATATGGTCAACCTAATTGAATCGATCATCACCTGATGGAATTTTGTTCCCTGTCAGTCAGTCATTGTGTCAATCCCGTCTTATGTACTTGTGCCAAATAAATGGAGTATGGCCTACACACGAGAGGCAACATCGTCAAAAAGGTGGCACGCAACCCTTCATGTATTGGGAGGTGTTGAGGGGAAAGGCAAACTTGTCTCTGCAGTATACCTTCTATTGCCATAAGAAAGAGAATCAATTTTCCATGTGTATTCTAATAAATGTGTATTTCCTATGGACTTCCAAAGGGGCTTCCTACCTGTAAGAAGGCAGTCCTGGGAAGCAGGTAAATGTGGAAGTAGCCAGCTTGGAGAGGGCTTTACAATGCTCCAACGTTGATTAACCTCCCAATTAAACAGTGCCCCCCCCCCCCCACCAAAAAAACCCAGCCACTTTACCTAATGCTCTCTCCTCGTCTTGCTCTCACCCAGCTGGGGAGATCCTGGCCAAGGTTGACTACAGCCCCAAGACGAGCACAGCCATGAGGGAGAATGTTGAGAGAGTCCTCCAGTTCATGACCACCAAGAGAATAAGGATGCACCACCCGTTCGGCAAAAGGTGAGTGTTTTTGAGCATGAAAGTAGCGGAGTAAGCGGGCCATCTTTGCACTTGATGTACGTCCGCGAAGTGAAGATCCTCATTTCTTTCTTCAAGCCTGATCCGAGGGTTTTCTCTCGTCTGCTGGTTCCTATTCTTCCCTAACCTGGAAGGGTACATTCGAAAGACAGATGGTGTGAACTTTGGCTCGAAATTTGCTGTCATGGTATGGCAGGGTTCACAACAAGGGAGGACCCAGGGGTTATTAGCTCCCTGAAATGCATCAGTGACCATGGTCTCCATTGAATTTTATGAACCAGGGGCAATTTTTTGGGGGGGCAAATAGCCGCCGAGTTTCTCTGCCCTTATGCCATGCACTTTCAAAGCCCAATGAGGCAAAACCCCTCGCCTTCAACTCAGGGTTTTAAGCCTCCACGATGACGTCATCAACGGTCTTAAATGCAACAAACGACCTCGGCACCCTCGTATTTATCCCCTTATTACGAAATGTAAATTGCTCTATCGATGGAATTTTATAATTTTACGTTTCTATGCAGATGTTGTGGATGGCAATCTGAAGGCCATCATGAGGCTGATCCTATCCCTCGCCGCCCACTACAAGCCAAGTTCCGTCAAGCAGGCCCCCGCCACACCGAAGAGCGGGGCATCAACGCCTGTCATATCTGGCACCCCAGCCAGCGTCAAACGGGGGAGCAAGTCACAGCCCTCGTTTGCGGCGATGGCGGCCAACGCTGCGGCTGCGATACATGATATGAGGAAGGAGGCTGCTAGCGTTGGTTCTCCAATGCACAGGCATAGAGATCTCAGGTAAGTCAAGAATAGTGCTGAACTCTATCTGATCCACCGTATTCATTTAATCAGAGCTGATGCCTTAATGAAAGTGTGTTCATGGTTAGTTACTGTTAATAAGATGATACAGGTTTCTGCAGTGCCCCTCTGACATCACAAAGTGACATGTTTCCACTCTTCTGGGGTCACAGGACATACAAACCTTAGTTCCATCCAAAGAGTCATCCGTTCTCTTATTGCCAGATAAGAGAAGCTAGGAGAGGAATTGGTTGATTAGGTTGTTATGTTTTTCTCTGTAATTTCTATGTATTCCAGCAATGTACACATTTTTACCTGTATGCATCCTGTGCAGTCAACAGTTCTACAACCCATCTTTAAGCATTTACAGGAACCATATATACCCTTCATTTATTTTGGCTCCAGAATAGACATGTTGGGAAAAATTGAAATAAATTTCTTCACTTTGAATACATCTGTCGTTGTTTATTCTTGTGCGTATTTCTTTGTAATCGCACATTGTTCACCTATCTTGACCTCTCTGCACCCTTTCACAGTCACAGGGTCTACACCCCACCCTCATACAGGTTCCTTGAGTATCTGAAGCACAGTACAGAGCAAGGTATCCTGACATTGATTCTCTAACAGCTTCGTTTTCTTACATCTCTCGCCCCTCTGCACTAACATTATCCTCATCTCCATCTCCAGTGGTACTATTGCTAGTGTACTCACTTCCCTGGTGTTGTGCATTCTGCCTGCAGTAATGCTAAACAATATATGATAATGATGATATGAATATAATAATAATAATATTTTGTGGTACAGTTCACAGCATGTCTGGAAATCTTCCCTGGTGTGCTTTCTACCTGTAGTAATGATAATAATGGTAATGATGATATAAATAATAATAATAATAATATCAATAATAATAATAATAATAATATTTTGTGGTACATTTCATTAGAGTTCACAGCAAGTCTGCAAATCAGGAAGGAAATGGAAAAAAAAATGTACGGATGAAATCAGAGAATTTGAGGAACATAGCACATTTCAAGGAAGAATCCAGGAATTTTAATACTAACTGAAAGATTATATTTTTGATATTTGGATGTAGGAGATCATTTAGTCTCATCCCCTGTTCAGGTATCCCCCACAGAATCAGGGGGGAAAAAAAGAGAATTCTCTGTTCCGTGAATTGTTGGAAACCCTGTCAAGTTCAATCATCTAGACACTCAAGTTGTGGTACAGGTTTGGCTCAAGGAAGTTCACCGTTATCCCATAGCGCTACTTGCATGGGTAGCAGCATGCAAATTCATGACATTCTTTCTGGTCAGCCATACAGTACAGTGGGAGATGTATCTCCTGTAGCTTATTAGTTTCACTTGCCATAGAGACACATTTTCTCTGGGGAATTATCTTCGGGGGGGGGGGGGGAGAAAATAAGAGAATTCTCTGAAAACCCTGTCAAGTTTATCCATCTCACACCTTAAGTTAGTGGTACAGGTTTGGCTCAAGGAAGTTCACCGTTATCCCATAGCGCTACTTGCATGGGTAGCAGCATGCAAATTCATGACATTCTTTCTGGTCAGCCATACAGTACAGTAGGAGATGTATCTTCTGTAGCTTAATAGCTTTATTTGCCATAAAGACAAATTTTCTCTGGAGAACCAAAGTCTGGATCTATTGCCTGAAGTCCATCTGCCTCTTACGCAACTCTAACTGTAGTTCTACTGATGCAAAGCTCACTGTAAATTTTCTTGTGGGAATCTTCGGTGCTCACTTTTTCCAATTATTTTTGTTGGTTGTCGGA
The DNA here is from genome assembly GCA_026419785.1 of Sclerodactyla briareus. Lineage (NCBI taxonomy): Eukaryota > Metazoa > Echinodermata > Holothuroidea > Dendrochirotida > Sclerodactylidae > Sclerodactyla > Sclerodactyla briareus. The sequence goes on along the minus strand of JAODTK010000189.1, from coordinate 83,783 downwards.
AGCTTGAACTACAAAGTTTCCCTTCTATTTCCGAGAGTGTAGCACTTTACCATTATTTAATATGTTTAATTTGTTATCTTTTGGCTGGATTCTATCGCTTGGAGACAGACAAGGAAAACTCCCTCTGCTGTTTGGGTTTTCAACATTTCTTTCTCCAAAGCTCTCTTGGTGTTCTCCATTGTCAGTCAGCATTGTGATTTATTCCTCAGAATGAGTGGTCTGCAACACCTGTAAACATGATAACAGAGCAACCTGAGTCAACCTCCTCTCCTACAACATACATACCAAGAAAGGATAAGAATGAGTTATCATGTATATTCTTACTTTGGGATGCACATTGTCTAGGAATCTGATGTAAAAGGCCATGGAACAAACATCCAATGGTGCAACCAGTCAGGAGTCGACGGAGTGGGGTCGGGGTAAGGAGGGGGGAGGGGGGGGGGGGGGTTGTTAGTTCAGAGAGGAAATTAGCAACAGTTTGTGTGTGCAGATGACATCATGTGCGGAGGCTCCCATGAAAGTTAGGGTGCTGGACCCTAGCCCCATCCCCCTTTCTTGCGGTGGCTGCATCTGAACAGTAGCATAGCGTAGATTGGAATGGCAATGCCTTGAGTTCTGAATACTTAATCTTGCAAATGCAGCACCTTTGCCACTTCCAAGGGATTCTCTCTAGGATCCTGCTGTGCTCCATTATTCATCTTGCTATTAATAGTAGCATACATGCTTTTGACTGCAATCCTGTGTTTTGTGTAAATACAGATGTGATTCTTCCAACTGTCATTCCAAGAAAAATATACAATCTGAGGCATTTGATGTGAATTATTGGAGTTTACCATCGCAGTCCCCCTCCTTTCCATATGGACTGATGGGACATCTATCATTTTTTTTTTCGCTTCATTGCAGCCTCCTTTGACTCCTTCAGCCTCCCCTCTGCATCTCCATCTATTAATGCTTCTAAAGACCCCCCCTGCCCTTCCTTCCTGGTTTTTTACCATCGGGTACTCTACTAAATGGATACCGCCCTGCCCTGGTATAAAATGGTGGTAACAGTGCTATTCCTCTTTTTGTTGGGGTGGGGGTGGGGGGAGTCGGGTTTACCCTGTTGTTCCTCATCTTCATCTGGGGAACATTTCAATGCAGCGCCCAGTAAAGGCCCCTCAAACATGTATCCTGCTGCTTGTGGTGCTCTCTCGACATTGGTAAACGAAAAAAATCCATTTCCCGCCCCCTAAAACTGGACAAAAAAGCCTCTGAGTGCAGGTACTGCTAGTAAAACCAGAAGTTCATTCATCCTTGCGTACATACTCCCCCTCTGATTGTCACTGAAACAGGTCAGCTGACCGTGCATTAACCCTGCGTTATGCCACGGTGTTTATGCACGGTGCCTCGACACAGGCGAATAACTGGAGTTCTGAAATTGTGATTGTTGCAAGTGTCACACGCATATGTTTACAGCACGTATCAATACACGAACGTGCTATCACTCAGGGGCTATGGTGAAGGATCCATTGTCATTAGATGTTTATATTGGCGCGATGACCAGTGCACGAGCGCACCTCCAGAACGTTTGAATAGAACTGGTATGTATCATTTACAGCAAGTACATGGAAATAACACACCGATGGAATATTTTTCACGTGCAATGTAATGCGCGTTGCGCACAAGGACGTGTTGGCTTGAGACAATTATTCATACGCGTATGCGTCGACATTCGGCCACGCGCTTTGTGTGTGCTTAATATTTCCAGAATTGGATTTGATAGACCCCGCGTATTGTTGTTGTTAATTTATTGGTGCATGTACAAGACGCTTGTCAATGTCATCAGGGTTCCTATTTTTATCATAAAGTGGGTAATTCCAAGGTCTTTGATGCAATATTCCAACTAAATTTTTTGCGTTGGTATGAATGAACGGTGTTAATCAACGGTCGATTGTGTTTTTATCCACATGATAATGCACTTCCTCGTGGGTTAATTCTAACGCTTGAATTAACCCCTGGTCGTGCTTTATCCAGTGGATAAAAACATGCTCATCCGTTGATTAACCCCTAAATTATAAGAGGGTGTCAGTAATAGCAGGACAGAAGCCTGGCTACTGGTGATATGGGTGGGAGGTCAAGTTCACAGCAGGAACATGACTTCCATCTAGAGGTGGCGATCTGTGATAAATGGGGACATGTTCCCCCACCGTGGAGATGCCCCCTCCCCTTTTGGTTGCCCCTGTGGGAGAGTTCGAGTTTGGGAGTTCGTCGGGTGGGTAGTCATGTTCCCACAGGAAGAGGATTCCCATCCACCAGCGATGCTAAGTCTCCGCTAGAAATACATCACGTTTGCAGTGACCCAAATAACATCAGGTTGCCATGGGGTGAGGGAGGGGGGCAGAGGAGGGGGGAGGTCTGACTAGCCTACATGCTTGTCCCATGTTCACATCACAGCACAGATTTCGTGGCTCAGGAATGGTAATGTTTGCCGTGTCCTATGTGTAAAATCCTGTAGCATTTCCATATCTGAGGTTAAGATGGAATTATGTCACAGAGAATTTAGCCTGCACAATTGGCTTTTTTCTCAGCCACCCCCGATTTGGGTCTGTCTTGTTGGTCTGGCATCTGACTATAGACAAAGGTGGGGGTAGGCAGTTGCTGGAAATTTGATGGATTCTTGTCTTCAACAAGAAGAGTTCACAAAGGTCACTATATTAGCAGTTGACATAGTATGGCTCCCAAAGTACTATTGGCTTCTGTAATGAAGCATACAGTTGCAGATGTTACCCTTGTTATATAATCAACTACCTACCACCAGGGGCCTTCCCAGGGTACTATGATCGTTTTCAGTTTCCTTGACAGTTTCCACAGAGCCCGACGTTCCAAGGGTCCCTCATCGGTCGCCAAGGGGCCTACGAATACCCCTAGGAGGGCCCTGAGCCCCAACCAATACTCTGATTCAGTTCCGACTCTGATCAAGGTAAGGACAGATCGCTTGTTGAACCAATTCCATTGTCATATCTATTTAAATCCTTATATATAGTCATAAGCAAACCTATATGTTCACGTCTACGGTCGGAGGAATGGAAATCTACACTTTGGGTCCAAATCCCATTGCATACACTGTTCCCCATGTGGGGATTTTTACCCTTTTAAAAGTTTTGATCCATATTTGGGAAGTCCTATTGTGTATGACGTCAGCACTTGAACAAAACAGATAGATATGTACTCTATTATTGTTCCATTTGTTAAAAACTCGATCCGGCAGACTTACGACGGCAATCCTCTCTCAGTCCTTAGACTAAAATTTTTAAAAAGTCAGTTTGTTGTGTAAATTTCATCAGAAGAAAACAAAAAGAGTATTTGATGAATGTAAATGAAGATCAGTTTGTTATCGCATAATGTGAACTTTCCAATCTGTTACAATACAACTGCACAGACGTTGAAACCCTCCAACCTCGTTACCCAACAGAAGGTTGTGTAAAGTTGGGTCGGTCTGACACAATTGTTCTTCTATGCTGTTTATTTAGCCTCATGCATTCGTCTTTTTATCTCAATCATTATGTGAAGAAGAATTATATTGAAAGGACATATAATAAATACGCTATTTTTGACAAATAGTGTATGTATTAATGTCCATTGGTCGAGTTGTGTAACAAGGCTATAGAAATGCACTGATTCGTTGACATTCTTTGTGATAAATAGACATGAGTAGGGGGGGAAACCACCCACGTGGTATCTCCGCTTTGAGCAATCATGGGAAGAAGTATCCAAAACCCAATGAAGACCCACATTTTGGTCGGAAACCAAGATGAACTTAATCCACCAGTTTTGGGGTAAGCCATGGAGTGGAGAGGCACACAATTATGCAAATTGACCCAAGATGGATTGAAATGATCGAACATTGTGAGGAACAAAGTAAGCCCCACCACCAAGTTTCGTTCAAATCTGAAATCTGAAGTGGAAAATAGCATACATTTTGCAAATTGACCTCTGAGACTTGAAATGACCTTCAACATTTTTTGCGGGATCCAACTATAGTCCCTACCCAACAAGTTCGTTCAAATCTGACAAAGTTTGGGAAATCGCCCAATCCTTCGCAAATTTGATCTCCGATGACCGTGAAAGGACACCTCCACATTTTTCGGGATCAACTTAGTCTATACCCATCAAGTGTCGTTTCAAATCCGACCAAATGAAAATTGTAAATGAGGCCAAATTAGCGGCCCCCCGCATTGCAGTGGTGCTCAACTTTCGAAATCATCTGAGACGATTTACTAGGGCGGACATGTGTACCAAGTTTTCTGATCAATTCGGACAAAAGTTGAATGAGGTTATTGCGTAAAGGCTAAAAGTTAAGGCGGCCGGGGGTCCCCAAGCGGCGGAGCCTGAGGATGGCCGGGTACCCACCCAAAACCATAAAATCCCGGGAACTTCCATGTCGTGGGGATAATAATACATGATCCTACTGTAGCCGTGCTCATCGGTAGGGGCTCAGCTTCCGACGTTATAAGACCCACAGTAACAATTATCTTCTTGTATAGTGTCCAGAGACAATTTCCACATTGTAGGATGGGCGTAGTGGTTACTATAGGCCTATTGTAGGATGGGAAGGGTTACTATAGGCCTATTTAGGATGGGAGGGTACTCAAGGCCTATTGTTAGGATGGGAGTGGTGGTACTATGGCATATTTGTAGTAGGATGGGAGTGGTTCTATAGGCCTATTGTGTCCACTGCCTGTAGTATAGGTATAATAGACTGCAGTCTCAAGGCAGTGTGTAAAAGTGTTCTTAAGGTGTCATTACATGGTATGTGTAAAGGTGTCGTACGCATGTAAAGTGTTTTCACACATGATTAATGTGTCGTTACACAATGTTAAGTTCGTTTCATGTTATCTGATCTCATCCAATCCCCTGCCAGCAACTGCACTGCTTTCCTGATCCCCTGATAAGTTTGTGGCCGGTTGTCGGCGGGAGTGATTCGTACGGGTGGTAGTCCAGCATATCCTCTGAATTCATACCATGAGTAATTTGGCTGTGGCAATATTTAGCAGTCACCAACGCCCTTCAGTTTGTTCAGACTTTTACAACCAGTAGTCAGATTTGTTTTTCTCCTTCCCCCCACCCCCCCCCCCCCCCCCCCCATTTAGGGAGTGCAGGAGAGGGGGTGGCCAGGGGCCAGGAGGAAAGAATTGCATGGACGGAAATACTGATCGAAGACCAAGATGTATGACCACCAACCTCTCAGAGACCAAGACCCTCCTCTTGCAGCTACAGGAACTGGTATGTATCAGGGGTGGGCTTAGTTTATAGGAAAGAGGGGAGGCAGGGGGTTGGACAGGCAACAAAACGGGGCCCCAAATCCCTGGACAGAGAGACAGATGCCGAAACCAACGAAGTAAAATACGGAAAGTCGCAAGAGTAAGTCGCGGGAGGAGGGAGACTCCGATACCAACCAGGAGAAATTTTGGCCCGAATACTCATTCTGGTTACACTGATGGCTCTATGGTACTCAGCATGAGAGACTGGAATGTTGGTATGTGGGTGGGTGCTCAGCATGTGGGACTTAACTGCTATATTGGAAAGTAGGCGCAACATCGTCAGAAATTGGAACGTTTGGTTGGAGGGGCCAGAGGGGGAGTGCTCAGCATGAGAGACGGGACTGTTGGTGTGGGGGGGGGGGTATGGTGCTCAGCATGAGACTGGACCATTGGTGTGAGAGGTGCCTCAGCATGGGAGATGGACTGTTGGGTAAGATTGCCCACCTGAGAAACTAGATGTTGTGGGGGTAGTTTTTGGCAATTGGCATGTTGTCTGCATATATCCCCACCCCCTTCAATTTGAGTAATTGTGTGTTAAGAGCGTATTCTAGTTTCCGGTACTTGGTGGAGGACTTGTAGCTAACAAGGACAGTATTCAGCTCTGCCACCTTGCATGTTTTTATCAGATCCTCTGCGCCACAAGCATCCCATAAAAAAGCTGATCTGAGAAGATTTAACAATTTCTTTTCTCTCCTCCCCGCAAATCAGCTCTTAAGTGGTAAATTTCCAGACGAGGATGGGAGAGATCTAGAGGATGAAGAGGGACCAGCTTCTCTTTGAGGGGTCAACACCCAAGGAGCAGGTCGTGAGTAACAAACTATGAACACCATAAATAATCAAATGGATGAATCTCCATGTCTATGTGGCACAGCAGGATGGCATGTGGTGAGTGTAGCCTTCCATGGCCAAATTTGTGGGAAAGTTCTCATGTTCATAGGAAATACTCTTGTTGCAAAACAGTCAGAGATTGATCCAGTTGCCCATGAGTGGGATAACCAACAGTTATGAATTGAGGTTATCTAAACCAGCAGAAAGCCTATGACTGCAATAGGACCTCTAAGAAACAAAAAGAGTCTCACTGCCGGGAATAACGTCTTGGTACTGGCAACTTATTCTCGGACTGTTATAAAAATTTGGGTGCAAAAAGTAGATGTGAATCTAACACAGATTTTGAAATCACCAAATTTCTTGTGTGAGTTGTGTCAGTATAGAAAGCATCCATGAAAATGTAGGGTAAATATTGGATAATATAGTTGTTTCCATGGGAGCTGGAAATGTTGTTCTTCTATCCTCTCTTATCTTTCTCTTATTCTTTAACTCTCTTTCCTAAAACAGGAACAACTGCTTAAGCAATTGTCCAGCTGGCTGTTGTTCTTTTGTGTCAGATTGTTCTCAAGTAGAGGCTTGTTCAGCAGCAGGAGGAAGGTAACCACCTGAGGGGGGAACTCTCCAAGGCAAAGCAGGAGTGCAGGGAACTACACGGAACCAAGGTAACCTGTCTGGATTGAACCCTTCATTTATGAGGAGTATAGTAAGTAATATGCTGCTTCGCTTTCACCCATGGTAGAAGAATGGTCTGCTTTTCTCAGGCACTCCTTTCTGGAAACTGTGGATCATGTATAGGGCGACATGATAACTAAGGCAAGACCAGTCCAAGAGAACTGCTAGGACACTCTCCACATTAGCATCCCACTCGTGCTCTCACTCCCATAGTGGACATACCAATTGGTAGTATAAATATGTTAACTTGCTAGTAAGCAGATGGTTCATAAACCAGTGTGTGGTAATTATGAAATTCAAACTTTATCTGTAGTGTTCTATTCCTGGAATATGTCTCGAAGTACCCAACACAGGTCAACTATGACTGTTATTGATCAACTGCATTGCTTGCTGATTATTCCTGACACATCATTTCATTGCGTCCCCAACGGACTTTTCAAAAAGGCCACATGCGGCGTACACTAGTATCTATACACATGTGAGTAGCATGGAGACAATGAGATCGTAACTGAAATTGCAGCCACCTAGGGAGAAAGGTCCGTTGCTGCTGGAATTTGAACTTGGAATGTTTGCTTTCAAAGTCAGCAGGATTGGAGGAACCGGGCGGCTGATCTAATTCGATGATAAAGAATAAAAGAGAAATGCCAATGAAAATGGATTTTTCAATCCAGTTGCTTCAATTGTGATGTTTACTGACCTTTCTCTGAATCCGATTCCTGAAATACACTGTCGAGACAACTGTCATCTTCCATTCAATCAATCCTGCAGTAGATGTTGTACATGATATGACTGAATAATTGAATTTTCTTAACATACCGCAAGAATATATCAGAGTTAGTGATGTTGAATTGTCTATTGTGCACTAAAAATGCTCTGTGGTGCCCAAAGAACATGAAACCACCCAAGAATCTCTCTCTTGCAGGCCGGTCTCCAGTCGAGGCTCACAGAGCAGGACAATGCTCTGCTACAGATGAAGGCTGAAATACTGAGGATGGGCTTCACCACACAAAACCTTGAGGCAGAATGTGTAAGTCTGTAAAGATAGCAGAAAGGTGCTCTACGGTACTCTCATAGAACACTCAAGGGAGTCGAAAGAAAATCTCAATCGCAGATTAAATAAAAAAGAGTCATGCTCATCTCAGCAGCTAAAACAGAGCCATGTTCATCGCATTGTGCAGGCAGGGGGAGAGGAAATGAGCATACAGAGCTGTGCTGATTGTTCCATGTCAGATGTGCAAAAGGGATTGTTTACTGTATGCATCTTAGGCCTACTGCAGAAAGGTTGGCCAGGATGGTGACCTGTGCCCCACAGGTTGAATTCGGCCCATGAGGCCAACTATTTGGGCCCCAGGGCCAACTATTTGCGCCCTCCGGGGCCAACTATCCTGGCCCCCCGGACTGCTTGGTGAGAATACGAGATACCCACCCCTCTAACAGCTATCTTGGCTGGAACTCTTGCTTGCAAATCTTCACGCCACAGAATAGACCAAGTTTAGCAGTAGCTGCTCATAATGAACAACTGACAACCTACAAAATAAGGCTTCACAGTTTGTTACCATAATAAATTTCTAAGATTGAGTATTGAGTGCTATGCTCTGTATGCCTTGGTAGTATACATCACAGACACACCAGCTTTGCAGGAATATTTTCCATGTCGCAGTTATCTGGCTCACTAGGAGGGGGAAGTGCACATCTGGCTCCCGTACTGCTAAAGGTTGCCCATACTTGTTTTAGACTATTATCCACAATTGGGTTTGCAGCAAAATAGGAGGCTGTTGCAGGTGAATTGCAGTCTGTCTTTCCATGGATGGGTACCAATTCAGCCATGTGCCACTTTTGTTGGCCTCCAATACTCACTTTATAGTATTCTCATGTCATTTTGGTATGTCTTTGAAGAATGAAACTGAAGAGCAGTTGGAGGAAACCGAACACAAGAGTTCTGAGACGACCTGGCAGTTGAGGCAGAAGGATGACTTACTGCAGCAGCAGCAAGATCAGCTGGAGGCATTGACACAGCAAATACAAGACATGAGGTTACATGAGGTAAGGTTACAGGGAAGTCAACAATGATCCCCTCACCCATACTCAAATGGCCAATGGTCATGTTAACAGATTTCCTTCAAACTAACACAGGTGAGAAGAGGACAAGTCAAAACACCTACACCCCGATTTTGGTGCCAGGATGTTGCATTGTTGAGTTATTTAAATTTACTTTCAAGGAATTTGAGGAATTCATTGACATTAGGGAGGGGAACGATCTGCAAAGGCCCGCCCATTTTTAAAAGGTGGGGGGGACTCTACACAGTAAATGTTGGTTTTTGAGGCCTGAAAATGAAAATAAGGATAGGTTCTCAATTAGAGAAGGAATGAGATGCTTATGTTATGTTCTCTTCTTTTCCAGATCCCAAAAATAGTCTGTTATCGTTTCTTGAAGGGTTTCCAAAAGTAACTCTGATTGGCTGAAATTGGTATGGAGGTTTAGCTCCTATAATGTAATAGATAGAAAGTACCACTAGTCAAGTCATATTTACATGACTACTGGCCTTTAAGGTACTGTGTAAAAGGCATTGCCTTATTCTGTGTACCTGGGGGAGGCATGTACAGCTGACGAAGAAATGTGAGATAAGAAATCAGTGGTATGATCAAGCTGGGAGGCACTGAACACAACAATTTTCTACAACCCCAAAGCCATCCGGTATGCAACATGAAGGATTTGATTGGCTAATCCAATCACGTAGGGACTATTCTTTTTGCAATAACCGTCAAGCTGTTCAGAGTGACGCAACAATCGAAATAATGATCGATTTGCTGCGTTAAGTAAGCGCAGTACTTTTTAAACGCGAAGGTAAGGTTGCGTGAGCTTGGAGTTCATGTTTAAACGCGCAGATCCGGCTTTAGAAACGCGCTCTTCAGAGGGCCGGATGCCTCAACGCAATACAAACGAGCGAAACGAGGCGTCGCTCTTTGCATGGAGAACGCCCATGTTGTTCACAGCGGCAGAACCCTCCGGTTCGGCAGCGTGGTTTGGTATTGCATCTCCGGCGAAGTAGTACGAACAGCCGCCTGCCAATCTTTGTTGTTTATGGTACGCAATGCAATTTAATTCGATTGAACTAACCCAAAAGTTACCCTAGCTGCTTATGTACTGTTTAGAGTTAACAAGTTAGATGTGAAGATATAGATATCTCTAAGCGTTTGGATAATTCTCGATTTGCGGGTTGTAGAATAGGAATAAATTACAGCAGGTCGACTTTTTTTACTGGTCATAAACAGTCTCAACTCTGAATTAAGCCTTAATAACGAACTCGGCTGCGCTCGTCCGTTATTTGACCTTCCTAAATCAGAGTCCGACTGTTTATTCACCAGTGTAAAAAGTCTCCCAGTTGCGTTTATCCCTTAAATACGAAACATGAGGTAACATGAGGCAGGATCACGGGAAAAACGATGGGGCATTGAAGGATCAGTGAGGTTCGGAGGGTTACTATGAGCAACAAAACAACAAAGACAGTGAGAGGCATTGACACAGCGAAAACGAGACATGAGGTGACATGAGGTTAGAGCTTCACAGGGGAGCATAGCATTGAAATAATGATGGTAAGGTTAATGGAAGGTACTGTATGCAACAACAGAGACAGCAGAGAGGGGTGCTGTCAGCAGAAGCAAATAATGAGGCCATGAGGTTTAGATCACAGGGGAGAGCCAATAGCATTTGAAAATCATATTGGTAAGGTGTAATGGAATGTTACTGTATGCAGCCACAGAGACAGCGAGAGGCGCTTGTCAGAAGCAAATAATGAGGACATGAGTTAGTGAGGTTAGATCACAGGAAGCAAAAAGCATTGAAATAATGAATGTACGTAAGGTTTAAGGAAGGTACTGATGCAACCACAGAGACAGCGAGAGGCGCTGACACGGCGAATACAGACAGACATGAGGTGAAATGAGGTTTCGAGATCACAGGGGAGCAATAGCATTGAAATGATCAGGTTTGGTGGGAGTGAACTGAGTGCAAAAACAACAAGACCATGAAGGCATTGACACAACGAAATAATGAGACTGAGTTCATGAGGTAAGGTTTAGTTTGAATAATGATGATACAACAAAGGTTTGGTGGGAGAATATGCTTGCAGCATTAGGAAGGCGGCTGTTTTATAATTTCACCGTACCGCTCCTCGAAAATATCACCCTTTCTCATGATTGTAGTAGTTCTATTTGGTATTAGCACTTCATTAGGGTACAATTTGCGCATATCGATTTAGTCGACACTTGAAATTGTTGTGTTTTGTTCTGTTGTTGTTCCAGCCTAATCTTCCTGAGGGTGGCCACCTTGACATCACCATAACAACAACGAGGCACCCTGAAGACCACAAGGTCTTGTCCTACAGTAGTAATTGTTGCTGTCAGGCAATTTTGACAAGACCCATTCCCTCCCATGCGATGGAGAGGTGGATTTGCACAATTATCCATTCAGAATGCTACACATGTTAATTTTCCGCTGGATTTTCTGTTTTTCTCTAAGGTGACCGAATTGAACGAATATATTTAACAATACTCAGGGTGAACACAGGTAGGCATATTTTAGGAGGCTCCCAAGCCGAAGCCATGTGCTAACCCTGTGGAGATAAGTTTTAACCTATGTGCATTCAATTAAAGCTATCACTGGGACTTATGCACCATGTGCAGTGCCACTCAGCCTTTCTCTGAAAGGTTTTTGCTTTATCATATGTAATGATCGGACTACATCATCCTCATTGTTTTCCGCTATCTTTTAGCTTAGAGCTCCTGAGAATTCACTGAGAAATTTCAATGCCTCTCCCGGGGTAGACAATAGAAGAGGGACAAACACCAACTCCACCTCCAGTAATCTCTCTTTTCTCTATGTTTGCCCTGTACCCAATATAGTGTCACCAAATTTCCGCTCTATACTTTCAAAAAGCAGGAAATAGCATTTTCCCCTCTGTAAAGAACCAATGTACAAACCTTGAAGGAAGCAGAATGAAGCAGAATTTGACATTTAGAAGCAGAAAATTCTTACCTCCAACCTGATAATGACCAGATTTATTCAAGGCAAGCATCAAGGCTTGTAATGCTAGCTCTGTGATTGGGGATGAGTCCTCTGTCAAAAGTCTGCCTTTATCTTTGGATGAGATCTCACAAAAACTGGATGTAGTGGCCTCATATAGTGCTTTGCAGATGTTCGCGGTCTGTCCCTGTACGTATATCGATATGGCAGCATACAGGTTAGCGCAGTTGGTAGTGCTGGGAGTTCAGAGATTGGTCATGCCTCAAGGACTTTGAAATGACCTGTCCCCTTCTCGCTTGTGCTCAGCACGATGACAAGAGGCTGTACTGGTAGGCATCTTGCATGTGATAACTCCCACTCCCACATTAAGTACCGCCAAAAAGGCATTTCTCGTCCTGTTGCTCAGTGATGAGTTCACCAGCTGACAGGGTAGTGCGGTATCTAGGTTTGCCTCTTGCTGGCTTTGGATATGTTGATTCGCTGGTGGACAGAGTTAACTTGGCATTTCTATTCTCCAGGATTGCCAGAGAACAGTGTAATTTAGATGGCAGACTGATTTATATGATAGTATTAATTTAGGAGGGAGGACCCCTCAGGTGCTTTTTAGCTGCAGAGTTTTGTCTCTTTTTGCAACCTCCGCTTTTGATTGATCCTCCTGGTGATGGCACAACCACCTTGCCTGATCTTAGACAGTGCCTAATCAGCTTGCCTTTCTGTATTTCGCTCCTTTTTTGTTCATTGGTTTATTAAAAGTCCCAGTGCAGAACACACTTTTGTCAACTGTCATGAACAAATCATGTGTAAGGCAGCATACTTACATGAACATACTAAATTCATGGGAGGGGAGGGGGGCAGGTTCTGACTGATCCTTTTTCCACTGTGTGAGTTTCAAATTGAAGAGAATCCATTGCACAACTGACCACTGTCTTCCATGATCTCTGTTTCTCCCGCATGACTCCTCAGAATCTGCTAGCGGTAACGACGCCACCTCGCCCACACAAAGGTGCTTCTACTTCACTGAGAAACCGTGACAACCGTTTTTATGACCTCAATACCTAAGAGGTGGGTATATTCTGGTACCGAGGCTATGATTTCCATATATTTCTCATGTCTCACCATCAAGTTACTTTTTCTTTCTGAAGAACCATTCCTTTCGGGAACGTGGGACAAACTGGGAGAAATAGCATATTGGGCAGAAGCACATCAGTAACAACAATCAAGAGATGGACAACAAATGGTTCTTCATCATTTCACACTGAAAACCACTGTAGAATGTTGTCATTGGGCCTACACTAATCCTTCATGGTTTCTTTTTTCCTGCAATCAGGAAAATTGATAAATTGCAGAGTAATGAATTTCCCCCAAAGTGGCATTGTTCTGTTGCTTTGGCTGTTAAAACACTGTTGATGCCGCTTGCCCTTCCTTTGCTGATATATTTGCTTTTTTTTTTCCCATGTGGACATCAAGTAATTGGTCATGGAATTTCTTCATTCGGTGCTGGAAGTCATAGAAATTGATTCGGCAGAAACTGCGAACCCTGTTATACTTGTTTGCCAAAATTGCCATTGCCAGCTCGGTGTTGGAGGTTCTTCTGCAAGTCATGTGACCAGGGTCTATAATACACTGGAAGGCAGAATTAGTCAAACCCAACATTCAATACAACATTACGTTGCAAAGTTATTATACTGCCATGCATGTTACACAATATCACAAAAGTTAATATTGTGCAATAAGTTATAGTGTATGTGCCAAACAACTTGGTCATTCCTTATGTATCCTATTGTTTCTCATATTTTGCTGATGTGCTCACATGTTCCTCCTCATGGGAATGCATGGCACAACATTTCCACTCATCATAGTGAATCTTGCTGGAAACGGATCAACTCTTCAATGAGAGATCAACATCCGGATTTTAAAGAAAAACAGAAAATTTTTTGCTGGATTTTACTACTGTGAGATCCTTTTTTTTGTTGTGCAAGTATGTTATGTTCACATATATATATTGCACAATATACATAGAAATTGATTCTTGAGAAACACTGAAATTGATGTTTGAAGGTGTATAACTCACGAGGGGATGTTGTATGGCCCATAACTTCAGCCTCATATCCTCGTAAAACTGCTCAGTATTCCATACAGACAAAAGTCCTACTGGTTTCCCATAAGGGGCCCCCAAGATCACTCTGAAGAAACAGATACAATCTAAATAAATTGATTGCAATACTCTTCACCTACTGTCCTATCCCACACAGGCTGGGAGAGGTCACGTTAAAGGATTTCAAGAGCATATTTGACAAGGAGGGCGACTATCGGTACCACTTCAAGCCTGGACCAGAGTTTGGACCGTCAAGTAAGAGGGAAGAGGTGAGCCCCTAAAGCTGACAATTTTGTTGAATTACTGCTGCAGTCGTCCTTGTATGTGGAGCATGCAAATCTTACATGCTTCTGATAGCAGCCTGTGACCGTCGTGCTAATAAATGGCCATGCTACTCAAGAATTTTGTGCGGGGGGCTGGGGCGAGTAAACAGAGGTAGGTTTCATCTTTAGGGAAGGGGTAACTAGATGCTGTACATTTTTGCCAGCGGTGGCGGAGCGCTCTCCCAAAACAGAGAGTGGCTACAAGCAACATGTCGGTAGCTGCATGACGTCACGACAGAAAACTCTCTCATTGGTAATTCAACATCCATACAGTATATAGAAACTGTGATATGGTATTACAAAATCATGACACAACCGTTTTGTGTGAGACTTTTGGAGCTGTACTGTCATGCGAACAGAATCGTCCATCACTCACCGGGAGTTGTGACTTGATTTAGCCTGTTTAATGTGAGGAACACAAAAAAGGAGACATGTTTGGCACTTGTAGTTTTGAGCTATACATGGTGAGATCAAGGTTCATCTCCAGTGGAGGGATAGTGCACTCATTACTGCATGACACACGTCCAATACCCCAGGTTGGTCAGTCAAGGGATAGTGCACTCATTACTGCATGACACACGCTCAATACCCCAGGTCTGGTCGGTCAAGGGATAGTGCACTCACTACTGCATGACACACGCTCAATACCCCAGTCTGGTCGGTCAAGGGATAGTGCACTTGACACTGCATGACACACGCTCAATACCCCAGGTCTGTCAGTCAAGGGATAGTGCACTTGACACTGTATGACACACGCTCAATACCCCAGGTCTGGTCAGTCAAGGGATAGTGCACTCACTACTGCATGACACACGCTCAATACCCCAGGTCTGGTCAGTCAGGGATAGTGCACTCACTACTGTATGACACAAGCTCAATACCCCAGGTCTGGTCAGTCAAAGGAGAGTTCACTTGACACTGTATGACACACGCTCAATACCCCAGGTCTGGTCAGTCAAGGGATAGTGCACTTGACACTGTATGACACACGCTCAATACCCCAGGTCTGGTCAGTCAAGGGATAGTGCACTTGACACTGTAGACACACGCTGAATACCCCAGGTCTGGTCAGTCAAGGAATAGTGCACTTGACACTGTATGACACACACGCTCAATACCCCAGGTCTGGTCAGTCAAGGGATAGTGCACTGACCCACTGTATGACACATGCTCAATACCCCAGTCTGGTCAGTCAAAGGAGAGTTCACTTGACACTGTATGACACACGCTCAATACCCCAGGTCTGGTCAGTCAAGGGATAGTGCACTTGACACTGTATGACACACGCTCAATACCCCAGGTCTGGTCAGTCAAGGGATAGTGCACTTGACACTGTATGACACACGCTGAATACCCCAGGTCTGGTCAGTCAAGGAATAGTGCACTTGACACTGTATGACACACGCTCAATACCCCAGTCTGGTCAGTCAAGGGATCGTGCACTTGACACTGTATGACACACACGCTCAATACCCCGGTCTGGTCAGTCAAGGGATAGTGCACTTGACACTGTATGACACACGCTCATACCCCAGGTCTGGTCATCAAGGGATAGTGTACTTGCCAGTTGCCACACTGCATGACACACGCCCAATACTGCAGGTCTGGTCGGTCGAGGGATGATGTACTCGTCACACTGCATGACACACGCTCAATACCCCAGGTCTAGTCAGTCGAGGGATGGTGTACTTTCCACACTGCATGACACAAGCCCAATACCCCAGGTCTGGTCGGTCAAATGTGGGTCTTATCAGACTCACATAAAAGATCTCACACTGCTCCTGAACATGAATGGAATCAGGTTTCATCTCTAGTGACACATGCCAATTACCCCATATATGATCAGTCAAAGGTGTGTCATTGTCAGAACCAAAATGACCCACATGAAGGATGCAAATCTTACAATGTCTTGATCGTGGAGAAAACCGGGTTCATTTCTTTCTTCCCAGGTTGTGGAGATTGAGATCCATTTCTTCCAGGCTGGGAGGGGAAGATTGTTGGCTGGGTGAGGAAGACAACGGCTAACCGGCTGAAGGTCGCCAGTGCTTTTGATGTGAACCGTAGTGCTGAAACTCCAGGTCCTAATGTGCAATGTCAAGCTAAATGTCATCATTTATGTAATCGTCCTCATGAGATGCTCACCTCTCTCAGAGATTTAGTGCCCCCATGGATATGCTGATCCCTGGAAATAGTCCATACGAGGTGACGGAAGGAAGTAAATGTTCTGGTTTTGTATCTAACATGCCTGACATGACAACGACTGGATTAGGTCTGTCAGTAGATCTCCAGACTGCTGATAGAGACTGACTGATCAGCTCCTTTCTTGCACCCTTGAGCAAGGCACTTGAACTTGTTTGCTCTAACCCAATAGAACAAAAGAGAAAAATTTTCTTGGTCTTTCTGGCAAATTGTTGGCAGAAATTGATTTAGACAGTTAGCAAAACAACTGTACCCAAGTAGGGCATACATTTATTCTCCCACAATAGGACGAATGAATGTTCAATATGCATCTAAATTAGAAGTGTACTGTCACGCGACGGTTTTAATCAGGCGATATTCACAGGCTGTATGTAGCATGCTTTTCGCATTAAGCAAAAAGGATGCGCTGATCAATCATGGTTTACTCATGAACCTGCAACCAAAATGGGCCGTAACAACCTGCCTATCCATGGACTCCTAGGAGGGCCTTGCCTGTTTTTCCCCTCCACGAGAGATATATCTGTGAAATGGTCTGGCACTGGACATTATCGATACAGGTCTGTATAAATAACTGAGAACGGTCGGCAAGTTTGTACCAATTGGATAGCAATGACTGGGTTGTTAATTTACAGCCAAGCACAAGGGTGCAGGCCGCGCGCAGAATTAAAAAAACCCCAGGAGTGCATTCATTTGTGTGGCAACATCGGCCGTTGATTAACTCTACAGCGCAAAATTTAGTTTGAATATTGCATATTGTGGTGAAGTAGGAACCCCCGATGACATTGCGAACTTCTTGTACATGCGCGAATAAATTAACAACATATGCGTGTCTCTCCAATCCATCTGAAATATAGCTCTCACAACCGTGGCTAATGTTTACAGTAAAAAAATGTCTCAACCCATATGTGTCCCTCTGTGAATCACGTGTGAAACACAGTGTTATCTCGCTCTTCTTGCGTGGATGAAACATGCACGTTCTATGCAAACGTTCAAATGCACTCTCATGGTCTGGATCACGTCCAATTCGTGACATATGCACAATGGATTTCTCACTATTAGCCAATCGTGGAGCAGTTCCATTGTAATGTTGTAAGCATAAGTATGTGATCGCACACACAACAATAAAAGCTCATAAACCAATTAATCGCTCATGACGATATACCGTGCATTAACATATGGTGCCTTCACTCACTGTGCATTGACGCCTGTTAATGCACGGTCAGCCAATCAGAGGGAGTATTTACAGCCAGTGTGAATGATGATAAATATGAATCTGCTATCGTGATCTGTCAGTCATCCATGGTCATTGTTCATTGTTCCCTGCTTTTTATGGGAGGATGTACAACATACTGAAATCTGAGGGAAGAATGTGATAACATTGCATACAGCTAGGATAAAAAAAAAATGTGTCAAACAGTAACTGTTCTGAGCGCTTGTCGTGGAAAAAAAATGATAATGCATCAAAATGTTTCTTGTTGTTTAGCTACTGTGCTACTAAATACTTTAAAATCGAGGGAGATGATAGATAGAGAACAGGACAGATTCTTACACAAACACGGCGTCCAGAACCTCCAAAATGCATATATATGTGGGAATGGCTAATAGTTGAACGGCAAATACACGAGGTTCAATTCGAAGATGATCCCATAAATTACATTTTATCTGTAGATGAGGCCGGCAGCCCGTACCCTTTTATTTCATTCATTTTCATCCCGTATTCTTCAGTTCAATGAATGTTAGTCACACGAGGACCATATCTGATCACTAGCTATTATGTTTTATATTACATGAGACACACACACATGAACATTAGGCGTTGGTTGTCGTCTCGAGCAGCTGATGTTAGGCCTAATGTTAAACGTTGGTTTCCAACCCTTACCCACAAGCAATCATGCATAATGGGTCTGACATTGTGAATAAATTACTTAGAATGTGCATGCTAAATGTTTTATCTTATGTCTGTAATGTTTCTGACTGTAGTCAGCTTCACTGTAAAGGACCAATGGCATGTACAGTTAGTTTATGCTAGCACAAGTGCATATAAAACACCCATATTGGAGGTTCTATCAGGTTTGTCTTGTCGGATAGTTCATTTATTTTCGGGACACAAGGCAAATTTTGCAGTAGCTGATTGTGCTTATAGGTTACACTGCAACCATTGAAATTCAATCTGTGTTAACAGCTGCTAATTAATACACTAAAAGATTCAAAGTCCAGTCTATTTACTGACCTTGGCCTCAATGGTCAGCTGATGTTTCAAAGCTGTACTTGCATTCCCAGTGATATTATCCTCAGTCGTGGTTTATTGTTGGTGTCCAATTATTCCCAAATTTGGGTAAAGTACTATAATGCCCCGCCTCAAAGCATTGAATGCATGGTCTATCCTTTATGATGCGTTTTCTTAAGTATTACAATTTGTTCCCTTTTTCTCATGTTACTGACTGTCTCCTGGTACCCATCATGGGGTCTCCTGAGCACAAATTACATAAGGAAAACGTCTTGACCTCAATGACATTACATAACACTCATGTTTGTGTCGCTAACCCTGGTGTGTCCTGTGTTTGTCTGTGTCTGTCTTGACTGTGTTGTTTTTCCAAAAAATGGCATGGAGTGCATACAAGACTAGGTTCTTAGGAGGAATACTACCTTGAAATATGGTTTGGCGTCGCATAGCTAGCTAGGGTCATCTCAGCTTAGCGGTGGACCACTTGTGGTTTGACATAGCAATACACATCACCTTGCAGTGGACATTATGTAGGTTTAGTAGTGTTTGCCATGCTCTAGCATTACTTTGCAGGGGCTGCTGCAGTTTAGAAAAGTTCCGTTGCAGCTCAAATATTGCTACTATGCAGCCTCACCTTGCAGAGGGTTCGCTGCAGGTCAATGCAACGTTCGCTTGCAGCCTGGCTGTAGCATATCTGAGGCTGCTCTAGCTTAGACACCCTGAGGCTACTGAATCTTTGCAGTAGCAGTTTCAGTAATTTAATGCAAAGTTTTGTTGTAGCTTAGCCTAGCTAATGTAGAAGCATAGCGAACTGCTCCGCTTAGACCCTCTGGGGACCACAGCTAGCTTTTCTAGTATAATTGATGCCACTAGGCAGGCTTGTTTCGCATAGCAAAGTTTGCTGTCAAAAACAACCAGCTGAAACTACTGTAGCATCTGGACTGAATGCACTCAACAGCAGCCTACGGAGGTCACTGCTGCAGCTTAGTTCTTCTTTTGCTGCGTTACTTCATGCCACACTCTGTTGTATTCCTAGCAAGGTTGCTGCAGCCTAGCTGAAGCTACTTTGGCGAAGCTGGGGCTGCTGCAGGCGTGAGCATTCTGAGGTTTGCTGCTGCAGCCTTGGGGGAAACAAGGGTTTTCTGCAGTACTAATTGCATTGCCACTAGCTGCGGGAGCCTATCAAAGGTTGCTGTAGCTGAGAGGACGCGCATAGATGAACTGTTGTAAGCATAATGGAGCTGCGCTGGATTTGTTGAGCAATAAGGGAGGACAAGGAGATTTAAAAACTTGAGAGGTGGTTTGAAGATATTTATTTCAACCATATATAACTATATATATATAATTATACATTGTTTCCTTTTTTATCAACCATCCCTTCCTGACTAGTTTGTTGCTTTAGCCCTGGACTTGTTGGTCCCAGCTACGCAATTTGAACTTGTTGGGTTGTAAATTGGACCTCGTGCTACCTACACGAGTTTTTAAGCCCGATTGCAAACTTCTGCGATAATATTTCTGATGAATCAATACCGTAATCCATGGTATTGATTTGACATTTAATCGGGGAGAACCTCCAGGAATACAGAAATGTGTATGACTGTGGCTTCAGATCATTGGCTGTTGAGCCTACAGCTGGCCATCCACATCTCCCAATGGACACTTGCACAAAATACTCCCATCCCCTTCTCTATAATACAGCCTACATCCACTCGTAGCTACTAAATCACCAAAATCTGATGGGGATGCAACAACACTCATTATCACCGCTCTCAATGGAATCATTGGGAAGGCTCTGCATCAGGCAGGATTTTAGTGAGAATGGAACCAGGCTCCATTCTGTGAGAACATGAGAATTCAGCTGTAACAATTTCTCCAACTGTATGAGAGGTTTGTTTTTCCACAGCCTGCATGTGCACCAAACAGCTGCCATAGGCGGGTAAACTGAGTCGCGCCCCTATCTAAATCACTCTTGCGCTTCATGACTGCATAAATCGCTCACTGTTTTACGATTGTGCTGCGCTTAAAGATCTGTGGGTGGAATGTTCTGTTTCTCTTTGTATTTGTTGGATGGGCCCGTATGGTGGCTGAGGACACTCCTCTTGCAGGCGCATACCAAGAGATTGTCTTGGGAGTGGGGGGGGGGGGGGGGGAGTGTGAGGTCGGAACCCAAGGAAGTGCGCCCTAATTTAAAGCCTCACCCTCCCCATTTGCAAATAAGTACAGTATGGCCCCTAGACACATTGCTGCTGCAATTTTTGCTAGACAACAGCTTCAAAACCTCTCACTAACTGGAAAACAAAATCATTTTTGTTGTAAAAAATTATTGATCACTTGGGTCATTGAGGGGGTTGTTCTGAGCCCCCACCCACCCCTCCCCAGATGTCCGCCACCGGCCACTCGTGTACCACTCTGGTAATAGGCAATCTAAACCACATACTGGTAAAATTTGGTGGATAATCTCAATCCGTTTGTTTTGTTATCCGATGTAATTGTGACGGGCATTAAACAACACTGCGGCTGGATTAAACAGCATTATATTGATAATTGAAGACTCTGTATCTATAGTCAAACCCATTTCAATACGATGTTCCTATGTGGAGTTATGGCCTTCAACGTTTGGTCATTATGCAGAGATTTTTTTGCATAAGTCAACATTTAGCAAGTGTTCTGTTGTTCCTTTCTCTCGTCACCAAAGTAACTCTACACTACCACCACTACATCCAATCATCTCCCTAGACTAAATGTCTTTTGGAGTGAAATTATTCGTGCATTTCAATATAAAACAGAATGTTTGCAGGGTTGTGCAAGTATAAACTTTATCACTATTGCGCTTGCATGATGGGATACGTCTACCATTGCTCCTACAACATGCCACAAACCTTCAGAGGACTGTAACTCCGTACGGAAAGTCGTATGACTCCCGTGTTTGGACTGCGCATACGGGTTTCTCCAGCTAATATATTAGCCTCAGTTGTCCTCCAAACCAGCTTGTTTTGGAGGAGGTCTATTTGTTTGTTACCTTGAGGACGATGTCCATGAGGTACTATCTATGCGCTGTACTTGTCCTGATATCATGGTACTATGCATTTGGATTCCAGAATATGATCACACGAAAAGTTTTGACTGTGTATTCATTCCTTTATTCCAATGCCCGTATTTGTCCCTTGATTCTGGAGTTTACAATCGAATACCACCCAGAGCTGCAAGCACATGATGGGCATAATGTGGCAAGAGAGTATGAATAAGAATGCGTTAACCTGGAGGCTCTGCATCTACGCAATCTGCGGTTCTTAGTTGCATGTCATTGCAATTTGCATCAATGCTTAGGAATGTCCGATTCTAGTATCATCCTTAGTATCATGCTCAGACTCCCTTAGTATCAATATCAGCTTAGATGTCCATATCCATTGCAACGATCTAGAAGTTGGATCCTCATTAGAAAGTCCTTGCTTCCTATATATACGATACACTGCAAACAAAGGGATTAGATTGCATTCAGAATTTGAAACCATTCTTTCCAGGATCCTTCAGAGTAGGTGATTTTTACCCTCCATTGACGTCTATTGGGAGAATCCTAGTTTTTAATACCAAGACATAATTTACCTAGCTGCCTAGCAGTTTCTTGAATTGCACTTGATTATAATCCTGAGACAGTTACTTTCCTCACCCTCATGGCAAAATGGCAACAATATTTGGGGGGGGGGGGGGAGATTGATCTTTACAAATACCCATATCTTTTTGGTCAAACATTGTTTTTTTTCAACCCACGCCTTTGGTGACCAAGATTTTGTCTCAAGCCCTTGCTTTACCCACAAAAGTGGTTCGCGTTTGTACATTTATGGCACAGAGAGGAAGACCATTCGGCAGCGAATCATTAAGATTATCGGCTCTCGCTGATCGCAATTAGTCTAGAATCAGAATATATTCATCACGTTTGCATGGCCAAAGCCCAGTGGAAGCTTGGGATGCGGAAACCCCCTTGGCGTTTCACATAAAATGCTAGGCAAACTTTTAAGTGCCGCCCCCTTTGAAAAAAAGAGGCATCTATTGATACTGACATGAACCGATAAGGAACAATGATGATCAGTTCCATTCCTAATGACTACTTTCTCACGAGGGCTTTAATGTTTCCATCCCGATAGGAATGTTCGAGTATTGCACCGTTGAATGTTAGGCCTTGCGCGCGAAAGCTATCAAAGGATCTTAATTTCATAGCGAGCGCCCGGCCCAGATGGATTTGTATCAAAAGGTCTTAGGAGTGCCAGTAGTGTTTGCTCAATTGCTAAACTTACATCGTAATAAAATCTACTGGTCAGCCATCAGCTCTCCTGAAGATTGGCTACTCCGTTATTCGAGAAAGGAAGCCGCTCCAACCCCATCCCCAACCCCACATGGATGGGTCCTCAGCTTCCACTTCCCCCATTTCCGGGTAAGTTGTACAAGGGCATATCATACACTCAAACTGTCATGAGTCCTTCTTACAAAAATACCACGGCTTTCTTGAACAATATGGTTTCCTCCGCAAGATTCGCTCATTTGAAACGCAATTAAGCCAATCCTGATTGCTCCTGACCCCTCTATATCGAATACACCGAAGATCTCGCCCCTATAGACCCATACGGGACCTTGTGTTCCATTTTACTTCGGAATAGAGGCCCAATACCGTCATATACCTTCGGCCCAGCTGTTAGGCATATAAAGAGAGGCGGAACTACTCCCGTGAACCCATCTTTTTTCCCTCACATGTAGTATTTGGATTCCTATACTGGTTGCTCATTAAGCCGTTTTCGTTCAGTTAAGTACCGCAAGTTTGGGCTGCATTTCCTCTTTCTGAATCATTGATTAGAAATCTATGCAACAAGAAAATGGGGACTGGCATTGCGCAATATTCGTCTGCCCCCCCCAGATTAAACCAAAGGGGTTAACCCCTAGGGGCCTCGTCCCGTGACCCTGGGGGACCATAACTACATCTTCGACCAGAGTCGCAAAACTTCGATAACCCAGCTCTGGTCCATATTGGCTCTGAATTCGGTGGATAGTTGTGTGTAACAGTAGTGCATTTTTCATCCTTTAACATGTTACGTAGATCCGAATGATTCTTCCAGAAAAAAGGGGCACCTGGTATTGACAAATGTGCTGAGGTTGGTCTTCTGGCATAAACGAAATGACTTGGCTATCAGGGGCGAAGCCCCTGCTGGGACCAAATAATGGTCCTTACCGCATCCCACATCATCAGGGTCACACCAGCTCCCAAAAATATCGGTCAATCATCGATACACAATAAAACCGAAAGATGTGCGAAACTTACGAGTGAATGAATATCCGCAGCGTAAGTGCTTAATATATGAGACTCCAGTGGGACCGCCACGTGAACAAAGTTGGTTCAAAGACACAACGGGACTGTTTGCGTTTCTCCGCAGTAACCTGTAGAGTGTCATGAATCAATCAAGAAGCAAAACATATTGCTCTCTATGTCTGACCAAATTTCGGATTCTGTCGCCCAGTCTGGTCGCCTAGCTATACCCTGGAACATACCAACAAGGTGGAAATGCGAAACAATATTCAGAGTTTTTGGTGCACGTTTTCGTTACCCGTGAAACCCATTAGAATGGAACACGTATGGATGCCTCACCGTGTCACTCGGCTGGGTCGCTGCATGGAGGACCAACGAGCCCGTGAGGCTCTATGCCATT
The DNA here is from genome assembly GCA_026419785.1 of Sclerodactyla briareus. Lineage (NCBI taxonomy): Eukaryota > Metazoa > Echinodermata > Holothuroidea > Dendrochirotida > Sclerodactylidae > Sclerodactyla > Sclerodactyla briareus. Next base: position 59,426 of record JAODTK010000189.1, on the reverse strand, counting down.
GTACACGATGGTAAACGACCACAACGTATTCCATCAACGTACCCGAGCTAAGAACGAACAGCCATATCTAAACAGACCAGGGCACAGATATAAATAGGACTTCAAATAACGGAGACTATTATAACTCTCTGCCTAGCATGAATCATAATTCATAGGGACGATCCCATATGGAAAACGAGATATATAGCTCTGCCACTGTTCTCTCTCTGTCGGGAACTTCAAATAGAGGTTGGGACCCTATGCTCATGCCCTGCTAGAAGACACCATGCACCAATGTAATAGTTTAGGTAATTGTTGGTTGACGACTTAGCCTATAGGATCCGTCCGCGAGATATAGTATTCCAGTAGTGCAGAGAGAGCCCCATCTATCATGTCTATACCCCTGGCAGAGGTCGAAGTGTATGATAGTCATGCCATTCTGTAACAAAGTTTCAAATACAGGGGTCAATAAAAGAGTTGGAAATTTTGCATCAGAAAAATAAAAGCTGGTGAGCGTGTGATATGTATGTATGCAGGGATAGCTTGGCTACCAGGGCATTGACTACTTCACAACGTAATAAATGTGCAAACGAGCTCAGTAGTGCGGCGATTCGGAGGGCTGACTGCAATTTATGCAAATAGAACAATTAACGGAGGACTTGATGACTGTTGATGTAAAATCATTGGACAAGACTGCCCCAGCAATGCACCATTTCAAGGAAATAAATTGCTCAATGGAACGCACTACCTTGGTAGGTTAATATAGTGGCGGTAAGTGTACTGTTGTTATAGATCCTAACCTTCCTTATAGAATCAATGTGGTGCAGAGGATCGAAAACCATACAAGATTCTAACAGTAGAGTTGACAGACAGGGAAAGACCCTTGGTGCTGAGTAACATGCATCAGAGTCATAGCTAGGCCCATATTAGTTCGACTGACATCTTTTGCAGTAACTCTACTATGGATAGTGAAACTGTCGACAATATATAAGGTGATAGCCTAAATATTCGATCGGAAGTGGAGCCTCATCATAACAACCTTTGTTTCATAATCAGGAGGCAAATCTATATGACGGTCACACATATGTTTCGTTATGAAAGCATTACGAGAATTACGAACAACTTTCTTTCATCTTTCATTTCATTGTTTTGTGGATATCCTGGTCAAGTGTGAAGGACATCAATGGAAGGCTCTAACCGACATTCTTGTTGGGATTGGCTGCTCAGGACTAACGTTCTGATACAAGAGGGGATGACAGTCCGTTTACCTTGAGTTATATCGACTTTTTTTTTTATCAGCAGGTGACTCAATAAGTAAGGCAACCCACAATTCTCTTGACGAACACCTTTGCCTATAGGCAGGGGGGTCCGCCCAATCACAACCGCGCGCAAGGTTCGGCCCGCCAATGTTGGAAATCCGCCCGGCGGAGAACTACCAATCAGAACTGTGCACAACAAAGGGACAGTAGCACCACTGGTCAGATACGCCCATGCTGCGCATGTCATTATCATTTAAAACCACTAACAAATTTGTCGCCACCAGACAACATAGATAAGCTATGAGGCAACGGGGAAACTAATTTCATAGGGGACAACCAGAAAAACACAATTTCACTAATTTGTGCAGTAGCGTTAGACAAAGATTCTTAGTGGGGAGGGGGGGACGGGGGGGGGCATGGGGTTGCAGCGTGGTCTGGAAGTGGGGGCCAAGGCCAGAAAGGCGGAAACGGCATTTCTCGTGTATTTTTTTACACCGACAAAAAAAATCTTAAAGAAGTAAACATTTAGGATTTTGAGAACCCTGATGATCATTAAGACTAGCACTGTATGGAGCCCACAAAACGTAAGTACGGAGTGGAACGTTTTGCAAGTAGGTAATCCTGAGTTGTAATGATTTTTTGCGCAAAAAACATATATAGATTTAATAAATGACACTGATGAAATGATATGCAAAAGTACTAAATCTACAGGCGACCAAGACACGCACGCAGTTTGACAGAAATTAAAAAAATCCTGTCCAAGCGTGTATGGAATTCGATCCTTCTCATACACATTCCGCAATTGTTCGGATTAGCCTTGATTCTACTAGAAGATCATACGTTAACTTAATGATGAGTACAATGAAAGATTGTGTTGTATTGACGTCAAAGGTCTCTTCTATGAGTCACGAGAGGTCTGAAACTTGCACTCAAACGAGTACAGTATCAATTGGGCAGCAGATCAAGCCATATTGGTGTGCTATACTTCTTAGCGGGGGGGGGGGGGGGGTGGACAAAAAATGTTGGTGTGGTGAATATGGGTAATTTTTTAAAGGAAGATTGTGAGAATTCATTTCTCGCCAACATCGAATTCGTCATGAAGCTTGTCACGAAAAGGATGATCAAGCTTGCAATCTTCATATGAGTGGGAAAGTATACCGGTGATTAGTAGAATGATGGCAATTTTGGGAGGAAATCATGAAAAAGTTATATTTTTGTCATCAAGTTGTGTATGATGGCAAGTTTGGAGGAAATCATGAAAAGTTATTTTTGTCATTTGTGTTTGTATGTATAAAATACGATCACACGATGCCACGTACATGACATGTACGTTTTCTCGCTATTCCCAATGGTGAGTAAATGATGTGGCATCTTATATCAGGCGTGGATACAGATTTCCACCCCAGAGGGCTGGGGGGGGGAATTCGTGCTGTGAATCGAGAATCGAGTTCAGACATTCCATTCCCCTATGTGCGCGTAGCGCACCTCATGAGCGCGTAGTGCGAAGCCTCTTGGCGTGGGTCCAGGGCCCGCCTTAGGGCCTTGTGCCTGTCGGATTCTGATGCTCTTCATGCAACATGAAGCTCTTTGGAACATCTTTTGAAGCCGTTTTAACATTCACTGACCAATGTCGTAATATCTCTATTACTTGATATGGGCTATGGGATTTTGTAATTTCTTATTCATGCAATAATGTGAGGAAAATGTGAGAAAAACGGTAAAATGAAGGCTGTTTACAATTCCACTGGCCACTTTTTGAGTTTTTTTTTTTCTCCTGGAGAGAAGGGGGGAAATTTGTTTCAATATTATCTCTGGGAGGACTTTCCTCAAACTTTCATGGGATTTGTGCTTCAGGGGAAAAACCCCATCTGCAATAACCTCCCGCAGTAATGTTCCCGCAGTTCTTGAGCTGGACGTAGTTCATTTGGATCCCTCACTAATCCACTCAATTTAGCTGATACTGACAAACCCTTTGTGGATGCCGATGACTTCTAGAACTTCTCATGAACAAATTCTTTTGGAGGCTGCAGGTATGCAGGCAGGCAGTCCATTTCTCAAATAGAGGGGTAAGATAATGAATTTGAGAAGAGGGCCATAGGTCAGGTAACAAAATATGCCCACTCTGACACATCTTCAACATATATTAGTGTTGCACAATTGGCCGACTGAACTTTGAACTGCATCATAACGTTTGCTTGTGTTAACGTGTCGACTTGACAATCAGGCGTATCACTAAGCACGCAGCCAAGCCAGCTGCGAAGCATTGCACCGAGGTGGACTAGAAGGTGCCTACCCCACCGGCTGTCCCCTGCCAGTGTGTGGGGTCCATGGGAGTTCTTCCTAAAGATGTAGACCCCCCAAACCACGGACACTCGGCATAGTGAGGCGCGCGCTGCGGACTATTCGAAGCCTTCTTTCGAAGCGAGTCACGGACCGCTATTTTCCCCCGCCATAGCTGACCCACTCTCAGTACTGGCTTCCCTGGCGCCCATGGAGGGGGAATCAGTGGCGCCCATCAATATCAATACTCCAACAAGGGGCTCGTCCGCCCGAAGGATTCCCTGATGGAGTCCCCCCGATTCAATATATCCCCTGTTTCCTATTATAATTGTATGTCTCCTCTGTAAATATGGTTTATGGCCCCCTTATTGAATGATATGTCCCCTCTATTATAATAGATAGTCCCCTCTATATAATAGAGGTATGTCCCCTCTATTCTAATAGATATGCTCCCTCTTTATTGAAATAGATATGTCCCCTCTATTATAATAGATATGTCCCCCCTCTATTATAATATATATTCCCCTCTAATTATGATAGATAGTCCCCTATCATAATAGACATATCATCTCTATTATATTAGATATATCCCCTCTATTATAATGGATAGGATCCCCTCTATTATAATGGATATATCCCCTCTATTATGATAGATATGTCCCTCTAGTATATCGATATGTCCCCTCTATTATGATAGATATAAGACCTGATGGATGCATTCCTTTACATGCCGATTTCACCCGCCCACAGTCGTACCGTGTTTCGAGTCCTTCAGTAAATATAGGTCATGTAGGGAGGACTTTGGGAAACAAGTCGTCGGTAGGAGGATATTTCTGTTGTTAGCTGACCGCCTGCTGAAAAAATACCTTGACTTACAAAGTACATATGTATTTTACACTGGTACTATGCCAATACTGAGTATGTGACATGGAAAAAAGCTTTCCTGTTGTGTTAATGGCGCAACCGATATAATCCGCGTAGAAGAACGCCATGCATAATTTGATGGCAATGGACAAACGTGCTGTCAGTCTGGAGAGAGAATTAACTACTTCTGATAGAAAAGATAGGCTAATGCTGAGAAATTGGTCAGATTCACAATTCAGGTTTATCTCAGCCTTTGAATCAGAATTTGAACCGGAGGTCAAAAGTCAAAGAGGACCCAGCTCAAATACGTTTTGTATTCCAGGTGCACCGTTTTGTGATTCCTTGACGAAGTCAGAGGAATCGAGCAGTCCACGCGGTGTGTGTGTGTGCCATGTGTGTGTGTGACGCAGCTTGTAAACACGGATAACTTGATCAGGCGTGAGTAGGTCAGGCTCATACTTGGTGTGGGTGTTCCCAGGATGAGTACATGAACCCTATGTTTTGGGTTCAGGTCAGACGGTCATGTGAGTCACCAGAGGTCAAAAGTCGGAAAACCGTTTGGGTAAACACGATAAGTCCACAAAGTTGATTCGATCAGGTTGAAATTTGGTGTGAAGCTTCCCATGGGTGGTACAGGAACCCTAGTGTTTTGGTTCGGGTCGGGGGTGAATTTTGGTCAAAATAAATTGGAAATTTGTGAAAAAGTCCAATATTGGCCAATTTTGGCTTGGTAAACACGATAACTCAACCCACCCGGATGGATGAAGCTCATACTTGGTATGTGTGTTCCCCATGATGGGTACATGGACCCTATTGTTTGGGTCAGGTCAGAGGTATCTGAGGGTCAACAGAGGTCATAGTCTGAAAAACTTGTGAACACGATAAGTTCAGGATAGTTGCGTCCGATCAGATTGAATGAAATTAGGTGTATAGCGTTCTTATGGGGAGTACAGGACCATTGTTTTTGGTTCAGGTCGGGGGTGATTGTGAGTCGAAAAATGGGAAAATTTGTGAAAAGTCAATATTTTGGCTAATTTTGGCTTTGTAAACACGATACTCAACCCACCGGATGGATGAAGCGCCTACTTGGTTGGTGTTCCCCATGATGAGTACATGAACCTATTGTTTTGGGTCAGTCAGAGGTCATCTGAGGTCAACAGGGTCATAGTCTGACAAAACCTTGTAAACACGATAAGTCCAGAAAAGTTGGTCGGTCTGATCCGAAATTTTGGGGTATAGCTTTCTTATGGGGAAGTACAGGAACCCTAGGTGTTGGTTCAGGTCGGGGGGCACAATTTTGAGTCGAAAATAGAAAAATTGTGGAAAAAAAGTGAATTTTTGACCAATTTGGCTTTTGTAAACACGATAAACTCACCCCACCAAGATAAATGCGCTCATTCTTGGTAGTTGTGTTCCCCATGATGAGTACATGAACCCTATTGTTTTGGGGTCAGGTCAGAGGTCATCTGAGGTCAACAGAGGGCATAGTCTGAAAACCTTGCTAAACACGATAAGTCCAGAATAGTTGAAGTCCGATTCAGATTGAAATTGCGTGTATATCTTTCTCTTGGGGAGTACATGAACCCTAGTTATTGGTTCAGGCGGGGGTAATTTTAGGTAAAAAATTGGAATTTGTGGAAAGTCAATATTTTGGCCAATTTGGCTTATAAACACGATCAACTCAACCCCACCCTGGATGGATGCAAGCTCCAACTGGTATGTGTGTTCCCCATGATGAGTACATACCTATTGTTTTGGGGTCAGGTCAGAGAACGTCTGAGGTCACCAGAAGTAGAGTCTGAAAACTTTGAAAAACATTTAGTGTGTAGCTTCCTTATCATGAGTTCATATGGACCCTATTGGTTGGTTTGAGGAAAATGGAAAATTTTTTCCGACGTTAGTGGCCATAATGAGGTGGGGCCAATCTCCCATTTGGCCTGTGTCTGGCTATAGGTTGTCGAGAGAATTGGAGGAATCACTAGCCTTTTTTTTGGCTTTCTGGTTTTCTATTTTTTTAATGACAGATTTCTAGGAACAGTTTGCCTGTGTGTGTGTATGTGTTTATGTAGCGCCTGGCTTGTTGACACACTAACTCGACCCCACCTGGGAGGATTAGGCTCATGCGCAGAATGTGGGTTCCCTATGATGAGAACAATCCCATTGTTTTGGGAGTCAGGTCAATGGTTCAAGGGTCATCTGAGGTCGGAGTCTAAAAATCCCCGAACGCCTGGTCCGATCAATCTTATTTTTGTTAAACTGCGCTCCCGTGGGGTGTAAAAGAATCGAATAGTTCTTGAAGAGGTTAGGCATTGGTCATTTTCCTTATATCCCGCGACACTGAAGGGTCCGGGATATTATTGTTTTGGGTTGGGTAGCCGCCGCCGCCGTCCCAGGCTCCAGCCGCCGCCGCCGCGCCGGAAAAACTTAGGGCGTTGTCGCAATCGCATAACTCTTAAAACGCTTTTCCGATTGACCTGAAATCTGGTACACATGCCGCCCTGGTGGAAATCCGGATGCGTTCGAAAGTGGGCATCACTGCAATGCTGGGGGCCGATAATTTGCATAATTATGCGAAATTGTCAAGCTAGGGATTGAACCGAAACTTGGTGGGTAGGTACTATAGTTGATCCGAAAAATATGGAGGTGATTTCAAGGTCATCGAAGGTCAAATTTGCGGAATTCAGGCGATTTTCCAAAACTTTGTCAGATTTGAACGAAAACTTGGTGGGTAGGGACTATAGTTGATCCCGAAAAATGTGGAGTCATTTCAAGTCATCGGAGGTCAAATTTGCGAAATTATGCAACTTTGTCAGGTTTAAACGAAACTTGTGGGGATGTGATCTACATTTGTTCCTCACAAAGTTGAGGAAGTCATTCCAAAGCCATCAAGGGTCAACTTGCATAATTCAGGGCCTATTATTCCATGGATTACAACATACACATTGTTGGGATGAAGTTTATCTTGGGTTCTGAGCAAAATGGGGTCTTTATGGGTGTATATCAACTTCTTCCCAATGATATGCTCAATAGCGGGATTCACTGGCGGTTTACCCGCCGACCATGTCTAGTTTAAAATTTGGAATTGTGAGAAGACAAAAAACCCCATAATACTTGGTCCAATCAAGTCAAGAACTCGATCATAAGATTGGTTTTTTTTTAATTTGCTTTGCGTCTACGGGTACAGTAAGCCAAATAAAGCTCACTAGGAACCTGGGATCGTAAGTTCAAGTTCAACGTGACTGCTCACAGTCGACAGACGAGACTTATTCAAATATTCCGTACAATCCCAGTAACCCAGGAAATTCACTGTATCACAGCGGACTCATGAAGTGAAGTACCAAGAACCCATTCGCCCATAGCACTGCAGGTGCAAGAGCCACTCAGGGAGACTCGCCTGGTGACTGCTGGTATTCGAATCCGGAATATTTGGGTTGTTAAGTGTCACTGATCCCACTCCCACCATTCTCCCGCCCCTAAAACGAATACTTTGTGAGTTGAATCTTACAGACCAATCAGCCTTCTCGTGGTGTCCTTGGACAGAACCCTCTACCTCTATGTCCCTCTCTATCCAATGCTCCAATGGACCTGTGAGGAACTTGAATACAACTGGCGCTGACTTACTGAATCACTGACCGACTTTCAATCATAGATAATGTATTTTATAATATCTTTTTTTTTTTTCTTTTTTTGTTGGCCTTCACTGCATGCTATAGTATTTATCATTATATCCCCGCAACACTTGTAAGTGTTCGGGATATTATGGTTTTTGGCCGTGTGCCCGCCGTACTCCGGCCGCCGGCTCCGCCGGCCGCCGCCCCGCGCCCCGCCGCCGGAACTTTAGGCCGTTTCGCTTCCTCATCTTTAGAACACTTATCCGATTGCCCGCAAAACTTTTGGTACACCTGTTTCGTGATGATATGAGTAAAATCTCTGAATAAGTTTTCGAAAATGGGCTATATCGATATTTGGTGCCCTCTATTTTGGGCAGGTTTTTTCGCAAATTTTCAAGTTCGTGCGATGTACAAGAAACGTGGGGTAGTTGTGTGGTATTTGTTTGAGAGCCGAAAAACATGGCGAACAATTTCAAGGTCATCCGCGGTCAGTTTCATTTGTTTGGCCAGTAGCCGAATTATAGCATAATGTATGGTGAATTTCCAACTTCAATTGGATTTTCATGAAACTTGGTGACTAGGGCCAACTCTCAGTGCCATGAAGGTTCCTAATGTGCCGAGGTCACTGGAGGTCATCGTTGCATGACTAATTTTGCATGCATAGTTGGGCCCCAATTAGGGATCATTAGGCAACTTTATAACTTTTGGTTGGATTCGTCACTGAAACTTTGGTGACTAGGACCCTTCTACCGTCCCGATAAATTTATTCAATTGCATTGAACTCACTGAAACTACGTCATTATGTTGGGTTAATTTATCCATATTCGTTAGATAATATAATACTTAATGCAATTATTTTCTCAACTTTTTAGGGATTTTGAACGAACTTTGTGCACACGCTACTACCAGTCCTGATAATTTATTCCTAGCATCGAATCCTGAGGTAATTTGTGGGACTCATTGCCTCATTAGTTTGTCCTTATCAGTCAAAAGTGATGGTTTTAATACTTTTATTAGCAATAACCTTTGACATGTTCATTGAATGCAATATGCTTCTTAGGAGTGGGATCAGCACAGGATTGGAACAATTTTTATAAGAGCCGCCATGTCATTGAAGGTCCATTAAAGGTCACTTAGAGGTGAAAAACTGATTATTAGACGTTTTCGGCAATAGCACTGTGGGTGTTCATCAGAATCAAGAATGCTCCTAGGATGGATGTAATCACACATGGAGAGTACATTCTCATAAAAACTGTCATATCTTAAAGGGTCATTAAGGGTTACGTAGGGGTCAAAAACCTTTTTTGCTATAATCGAGAATTGAATATCTCGAATGCGGATGGTTCACCATTGTGATATGAATTGTTTTACCTCATGTCATGACGCGCTGACCTTCTTTGACCTCTGGCGGGTGGTCAAGTGGTGTTTAAAGGTCGAATCTTGAATAAAGTGCTTATTTAGGAGTTACGTCAAAAAAAATAAAGAAACTGGTTATTTTTTGGTATGTGATAGATCTATGTGTGCTTTATGAGGAAACAACCCCGCTTCGAAATCAGACACTTTACTTTGGTAGTTACAAGGGGGTCAAGTTCAATTTATACCTTTTTCTCCAATAACATGGGACAGTTTCATTGGATGCAATATCTTCTAGGGTGGGATGCATCACATGGAAGGTAACATTTTCATAAAACCCCCCATGTCATTGAAAGTCATTAAAAGGTCACTTTATGGTCAAAAACTGATTTCTTCCTTTTTCGGCAATAGCAGGTGTGTTTTTCATCAGAATGCAAAATGCTCCTAGGGGGTGTAACCTCACATGGAGAGTACAATTCTCATTAAAATCTGTCATATCATTAAAGGTTCATTCGGGTCCTTAGGTGGTCAAAAACTTGTTTTTGGCCATAATCGGAAGAATGAATATCTGCGAAGGTGGATGGTTCACCATTGCTATATGATTGTTGACTGCATTGTGTGTGGACCTCTGACCTGAATTTGGACTCTCTGTCGGGTGGGCATGTGGTAAAGGTCGAATCTTGGAATTAATGTGCTTATTTAAGGGTTACGGGCAAAAAAAATAGAAACTGGTTATTTTTGGATATGTGATAGAGCTATGTGTGCTTTATGGAGGGAAACAACTCCCGCTTCGATCGGACATTTACTTTGGTAGTTACAAGGGGTCAAAGTTCAAATTATTACATGTTTCGCCAATAACATTGGACATGGTCATTGGAATGCAATATGCGACTAGGAGTGATGCATACATGGAGTGTAACAATTGTTCATAAAAAACAGCCTGTCATTGAAAGTCATTAAGGTCAATTAGGGGTCAAACACAACGTGATTTTAGCATTTTCGGCAATAGCACGGGTTGTGTTCATCAAGCAATGCAAAATGCTCCTAGGCTAGGAGTGGATGTATCACATGGAGAGTAAACAATCTCATGAAAAATGTCATATCATTAAAAGGTCATTCGGGGTCACTTAGGGGTCACAAACTGTTTTTTGGCTTTAATCCGGAGAAATTGAATATCTGCGAAGGCTGGATGGTTCACATTTTGATATAATTGTTGACCCTGCAAGTGTGGTGACCTCTGACCTGAATTTGACCTCTGTGGGGTGGTCATGTGGTTAAGGTCGAATCTTGATAAATGTGCTTATTTAAGGACGCACTTTGTCCGGGGCTGTAGCAGTGCCTCATACAATTAACATGCATTATGGAAAGGCCCATTTACCTGTACACGTGTTCGCTTCACAAGGCCTATAAATGTCGTCTTTCCACGAATGATTGTCCGGTTTCATGTCACCAAATTTCTTGAATAAGAGATGGCGGGATATATACGTCTGCGGTTTACCCGCCCGACCCTTTCTAGTTTTTATTTTATGTTTAACTTTCATCGCCGTGATTTGTTTGAGTTTACTGCGTCTGTTATTTTGGATGTCTTTGGTTCAACGTAAACACCTCTGACCGGTAGGTGGTTCTTCGTGGTGGACGTCAAGTATGAAATATTGTAACAACGTTGGTCTGATCAAGCGTTTATGGTAAGTTCAAGAACCCTATTGATTTGTGTTGACAGGGGTCATTTTCGGCGGAAATTGATTCTTGTTTGGCTGTTCGTTATAAGAGGAGCCTGAAAGCCAGTTACCCAGTTTTGGATACTCCAGGGACATGATGCAATAGGTACTCATAAAACATATTATGGTTCGATTTCGTAGGACCAACCTAACAATGATTTGGAAATTTAAACGTTAGACCTCCGGAGGCATTGAATCACACATAATGGAGGTCGATGTACTCGATATAGGCAGCCTAAATACCAAGTATGAACTCCTCTATATGCTTGAATGTATTCCTACGGGTTCATGGAACCAATTGAGGCATTATACCCTGTATAGTCCTAGGCACCGGCGATAACAAGTGTGCATGTATGCGCTATTTGTTTTGAAGATTTCCCCATACCATACTAAAATCCTGCTCAACTGTTTTGCGATTATGTCTCACGCACTGTCCTACTTGTGAGGTGGTGTGAGCTAGCTTTGCGGACAAGTACAGTTCGCGAACTGTGTTTTTTCCGTGATCGACTCCTACGTTCTCGCGCTTGAGTACATGCAAGGACGAGGAATCGAAAACAACGCACATGATATAAAAAGCAAGGAATGCATTAATAAATAATGTTCGTTCACAATGTTCATTTTGCATTGGAACGTACCATGATAAATGTAATGTAAGAAAGCATTGACGTACTAGTTCAAAAGTAAAACAAAGGGAAATGTCACCTTTAACCAAGAAAAGCAGACCTACTAGGGGCGGGAGAATGGTAGGGTGGTATCATGTCGCTTTGCATGCAACAGGTCCCGGGTTCGAATTCCAGCCGATCAGCACCGGGCGTTTTCCCAGAAGGTGGCTGTATTTGAAGTTCGACTGGCGTGTTCCTGGTCTTAGGTTCCTGTCCTGCTGTTGAGCAATGGGCTTGGTAATTTCGAGGGGTTGTTTCGGGGGCACTTGCAATAGGTCTCGTCGGTCGGCTGTGAGCAGTCGGCGTCGAACATCTCCGCTCCTCCAGTTTCTGAGAAAGTGGTCAGTTCCTGGGTTTCAGCTGATCGTCCGTCGTATGGGGACGTAAAATTGCGGTCCCGGGAGCCGGGATTGGTGTCACTCCTGCCCTCGATATCATCTGGCACTAGTCGAGAAGAGAAGGCGAGTTGTCACCGGTGCTCATCCACGATCAAAATTCGTTGGGTCACTGAGTCAATTGGCTTCCTGAACCCGTACATCAAATCAAATCAAATACCACGTCCACCAAATGTTGCTCTACAATACACTTATTCTATTCCTAAATGTTATAGAGGAAAGCAAATTCAGCATATTCATTTGAAATCTGTGCGACAATTAGCAGTGATAATTTTCCTTTTCACCTTCATTATTAATATAACCCACTAAATCCCCGCTGTGAATTCTGCGAATAGTATGGAAAACAGGTATAGTGAATATTTACATATAATAATTCATTTTCATTCGTTGCCAAACGAAATGCTCTCCTCCGCTACACATTTTAGAAGCATCGTTAAAATGCATTGCTATTCTAGATTACATCAACACATAATCACGAGTGATTGAACAATTACATATAGATTATGCAATCTATCGTCATTGGACTTTTATTATGAATTCAAATTCGTTGAAGGTGGAGGTTACTATGTGTGAACATGATACCGATTGCGGAACGTATTTGTTAATCATCGACAGTGACAAAAATAAACATCGTGGCAAATACCACGAACTTTGACGGAGGCCTTGGATATGTAATTCATATGAACACTCAGTTTGGTCTTGAAATGAACCTGAGGGACAAACAAATTGTGTTTATCCGGGACTTGGCTCTATTTGACTCTGTTCTCAACTATTCTCGAACAAGCTGCGTTCTATTCTCTGGGGTTACAATTAACTGTCGCTAGAGTGACACGACTGTACAGGATTCCAGTGGAAACTTCATTCTGAAAAGTGGCATGTATGCGCTATTGGGGAGATTTCCCCAATAATCATACATTAATATACAATAATCAAACATTGCCCCACCTGTAAGATTTTCTCTCACGCACTGTACAACACTTGTCGAGGGGTGTTGTGAGCTAAGCTTTGCGAACAAGAACAGTTCGCGATCCGTGTTTTTCCCCGTGATCCCCCGACTCCTTCGATATCACGCTGTGTGTACAGGCAAGGACAAGGAATCGAAAAAAAGCATCGTTAAAATGCATTGCTATTCTAGATTACATAAACAATATCAGAGTGATTGAAAACAATGACATATAGAATTAGCAATCGATCGTCATTGGAAATTTTAGTATGAATTCAAATCGTTGGAAGGTGGAGGTTATATGTGTAAAACATCATGATACCGATTCGAGAACTGTATATTGTTAATCCGATAGACAGTGACAAAAATAAACATCGTGGCAAATACCACCGAACTTTGAAGGCAGGCCTGGATATGTTAATTCATATAAACACTCAGGTTGGTCTGAATGAACCTGAGAAAACAATTGTTGTTTATCCGGGACGTGGCTCTATGGACTCGTTCTCAAACTATTCTTCGAACATGCTGCGTTCATTTCTATGGTAAATTACACATACTGTCCTAGAGTTACACTGGGACTGTACAGGATGTCCCGTTGGAAATTCATCTGACAAGTGTGCATGTATGCCGCTTATTGTTGAGGGATTTCCCCCATAATCATCATCATTAATATACAATAACAACATTGCCCAATGTTCAGATTTTTCTCAAGCACGGGACAACTTGTCGAACGGTGGTGTGAGCAGCTTGCGAACAAGGAAACAGTTCGCGATCCGTGTGTTTCCGTGCTCGACTCCTTCGATCTCACGCTTGAGTACAGGGCAAGGACAAGGATCGAAAAAAGAAGATTAAAAGCCAGAAATGAATTATAATAGATAATGTTCGTTGCAATGTTCATTTGGCATTGTAACGTACCATGGTAAATGTATGGAAAGAAAGCATGACCCCGTACTGTTAAAAGGAAAATAAAGGGAAATGTCACCTTTTAACAAAAAAAACAGTCCTACCGTCCCACCAAAGTTGCTCTACAATACACCTATTCTATTCCTAAATGTTACAGAGGAGAGCAAATTCAGTATATTCATTTGAATCATTCCAAACAAAAAGCAGTGATACTTTTCCTTTCACCTTTATCAATATTTCAACCCACTAAAACCCCGAGTTGTGAAGTCTGTGAATAGTATTGGAAAACATGTATATTGTATATATACATATTATGATTCATTTTCATTCGTTCTTGGAAAAACATTTTGAAAATTGCAAACGAAAATGCACTCCTCAGCTATTTTAGAAACATCGCTAAAATGTATTAACGTCCCCCCAAATTTTGGTTGGAGGGGGAGGGGGATGCAATGCATTCTGCCCCCCCCCCAATATTTGAGCCCGACTGCTATTGCGCTATTTCGTTATTTTCACTGTATCCGACATATCCAGCAGCAACCGTGTTTTAAAGGCAGGTCTAGCCGCCGAATTAATACTTGGTGTTATAATGTTGAAGAGGGAATGATAAATCATTCAAGTATCACTTTGTTCCAGGTTTATAGCATGTTCGGTTGAGAAGATTGGGTCTTCCTCACATTTCATATAATTTAGTAATTTTTGCAAACTGGCAACCTTTTATGACGTCATATCTACCAATTATAAGAGAAAAAGAAAAGTGTGTAATTCCTTAGCGTTTTCTTTAGATTTGGTCGATATGACGTCATCAAATGTTGCCAATTTGCAAAATTGCAAACTAGCAGTGACCAAAGACAAAGTGCGGTTGTACTCTGATTATTATACTCCTTGGCCACGAGTCTGCCCAAAATCAGAAGTGTCTCTCCCATGCGCCTGTGATCCGCAAAGAAGATAAAAATGAGGGCTGTAATCTTTGAGTAAAAAAAGCTAAGCCTATATGAGTGATAGGTCAGAGAGGGGTCAGTGCAATGTCGATCGATCGTTGGTCAAACTGGATCCTGCAAAATCTCGTAACGTAATGGTTGTTGCCAATTCCCATTTTCTTGCTTCTTTCATGGCCGTAACCTCACTCGCATCGTATTTCAGAATGTCACAGCACCCAAAGCAAAACTTTGAAATTAATCCCTAAGGCGATAAGTTTTTGGAAAACCTTTCCTGAAATAAAAATTTGTTATCCATTTTAAGGAGGCTGCTTACTGTCCCATAAGGCATGGGAAGTGCCGTTCTCTGCAATCTCGGGGTCTGTCAAACGAAAAAAATCGTGTACGCCAACCTGTGGTGGCGCCTCCGCTTAGAGGGTATTCGTATTGTCCGTCCCCCCCCAACCGCCAACACAAATCGCCGCCCTTGATTGTTTATCCGATTGACAGTGACAATAATTGAACATCGTGGTGAGGAGCAGGGGAAAAGGAGTCGAAGTTTTTTTTTCTTCACATGCTATCATTCAATGCATCATCATTGGACGCCTCTATATAATGATATTCCGTTGTTGAAGACTCATCAATAGAGTAGTACTCTGAGTCATCGTCCGGATTGATTCTTCTCTCGTAGCTCGGGCGGTGTGGATGCGTCTCTCGTAGTTTGGAGGCAGTTCGTTGAGCTCAATTGGCTGTTCAATAGAACTCAACGGGTTTACCGTACCTTCGCCTGTATCTCTGCGCCCACTCGGTCCACTGTCTTGATGATCATCTGCTGATAACTGGACCGGTGTGTCCATCATCCACAGTCTTCTTCTTCTTCCGGCATCTCGTGCAACAAATGGTTACCAATATCGCAGTAATAAGCGAAAGTACAGCGAATGCGACTGACGGACCTATCCACACGAATGGATTGGAGGATTCTGAAGGAGGAATCACAATTTATACAAGAGTACATGGACTGGACAAACACTTTAATGTTCTTGTTGCATCCGTCGTGTTATGGTACTGACTGAGCAATTCCAGTACAACGTGCCGCTACTCGAATTACTGCAATTTACAGCTTGCAATATGTCCGATTAAATTTTATATGTCTGATTACATTTTACCTCATTTGCATTAAATGATCACAGAGGCGAAGAAGGACCAGATGTGTTATCGTTTGATTGTCAGTTTGCAATTCGCCATAGCAGCGATGTTATGTAATGATTACGTCGAACGACAAGCATCCGCAAAGATGAGATACCCATTGGTGTTGGGGTAAGAGCAAGCGTGCGTGCTTTCGTCTTTTCGAAAGTATCACGGAATAGCGGACCTCAATTATTGATTTCATACGAAGATGAAATGTCACAAAACATGCGCATTCGCCTTTTTCAGCAATTTTCTAAAATTCGAATCTGATGAAGAAAATCAGCCAAATATTGGAGTCGCTTCATATTTTGTTGATTTTGTAATTGAAAAAATAGAGTTTCTCTTGTTACAAACTCAAAATTATTGACCTTCTTCCGCAGTGGAAATGTCCAAATTTGTTGGGGATAAAGTTCCGGTTCAGGCCCATTTGTAGACCTGATTTGCGATAAATATAGTCTGTAAAGTAAGTTTCAACATATTCACAAAATACATTGGTTCAATCTAAGTAAATACAATCTCTGTTTAGAATGATTCTCCCAGTCACATAGAATGTACACCGGTAGTAGTGCCCCGAACGTAAATGAAACTTTCGAAGCAATGTGATACAAGAAATTTATGTTTTGCCACCACACTCAAAATCAGAACCTTACCTTGTACATTAACATTGAACTGGCAGCTGCTTTGAAGATTCCCCGCATCGACACAGGTACAAGTGATCGTTGTTGGACCCTCTGGGAAATTGCTTCCCGGTCCCGGAACACATGTCGCTGTCAATTGAACTTCTTCACCATCTGAACAAGTGGGAGGTGTGAATAGGGCAGTCCTGGAATCATTTTCGAGGTTCATATTATCCGGGCACTGCGGTCGGCTCGGGGGCGTGTTCACTGAGGATGAATGGAGAATATCACGTTGCAGATTTAGCGGGGAGCGTACATTTCAGCTTCCGGAACGAAAAGCAAGAGACTTCAACTTCATTTCTTGTCAGGTACATAAGTTGACGATTCACTCGTCGAGCGGAATTTTCCAGGCTTCAGGCACCTACCTGAGCAGGTAGAGCAATAGTTGATCAGTGGAATGATATGATCCCTCTTACCGTCGAGGACAATTCGCAGCGCCTGTCTCTACGTCAACTGAACTCTGGCGTATCGTTCGTGATTGCTTATACCGTGTTTTGCTCTGACAGACCAGCGGCCTAATGATGAGGCCTGAGTATATGGAAGGAAGGGGTCCCTGGCTGCTGCAGAGATTCAAGAGCACGGGCGCGGAATCCCGAAAGCGTGGGACCTGGAGGCTCTGGGGTTGTCACAAGCTCTCTAGTGCAATCTAAGTCGTATATGGAACATTTCGTGAGGATTATATCGACTGAAATTTTGGAAAACATCTGGGTTCATTATAGCTGCTATGCGATGTTCCACTTGAAGTCGCTGAAATATATGGTGATACAAGAAATTTATGTTTTGCCACCACACTCAAAATCAGAACCTCACCTTGTACATTAACATTGAACTGGCAGCTGCTTTGAAGATTCCCCGCATCGACACAGGTACAAGTGATCGTTGTTGGACCCTCTGGGAAATTGCTTCCCGGTCCCGGAACACATGTCGCTGTCAATTGAACTTCTTCACCATCTGAACAAGTGGGAGGTGTGAATAGGGCAGTCCTGGAATCATTTTCGAGGTTCATATTATCCGGGCACTGCGGTCGGCTCGGGGGCGTGTTCACTGAGGATAAATGGAGAAATATCACGTTGCAGATTTAGCGGGGAGCGTACATTTCAGCTTCCGGAACGAAAAGCAAGAGACTTCAATTTCATTTCTTGTCAGGTACATAAGTTGACGATTCACTCGTCGAGCGGAATTTTCCAGGCTTCAGGCACCTACCTGAGCAGGTAGAGCAATAGTTGATCAGTGGAATGATATGATCCCTCTTACCGTCGAGGGCAATTCGCAGCGCCTGTCTCTACGTCAACTGAACTCTGGCGTATCGTTCGTGATTGCTTATACCGTGTTTTGCTCTGACAGACCAGCGGCCTAATGATGAGGCCTGGGTATATGGAAGGAAGGGGTCCCTGGCTGCTGCAGAGATTCAAGAGCACGGGGCGCGGAATCCCGAAAGCGTGGGACCTGGAGGCTCTGGGGTTGTCACAAGCTCTCTAGTGCAATCTAAGTCGTATATGGAACATTTCGTGAGGATTATATCGACTGAAATTTTGGAAAACATCTGGGTTCATTATAGCTGCTATGCGATGTTTCCACTTGAAGTCGCTGAAATATATGGTGATACAAGAAATTTATGTTTTGCCACCACACTCAAAATCAGAACCTTACCTTGTACATTAACATTGAACTGCAGCTGCTTTGAAGATTCCCCGCTTCGACACAGGTACAGGTGATCGTTGTTGTACCCTCTGGGAAATTGCTTCCCGGTCCCGGAACACATGTCGCTGTCAATTGTACTTCTTCACCATCTGAACAAGTGGGAGGTGTGAATAGGGCAGTCCTGGAATCATTTTCGAGGTTCATATTATCCGGGCACTGCGGCCGGCTCGGGGGCGTGTTCACTGAGGATAAATGGAGAAATATCACGTTGCAGATTTAGCGGGGAGCGTACATTTCAGCTTCCGGAACGAAAAGCAAGAGACTTCAATTTCATTTCTTGTCAGGTACATAAGTTGACGATTCACTCGTCGAGCGGAATTTTCCAGGCTCCAGGCACCTACCTGAGCAGGTAGAGCGATAGTTGATCAGTGGAATGATATGATCCCTCTTACCGTCGAGGGCAATTCGCAGCGCCTGTCTCTACGTCAACTGAACTCTGGCGTATCGTTCGTGATTGCTATACCGTGTTTTGCTCTGACAGACCAGCGGCCTAATGATGAGGCCTGGGTATATGGAAGGAAGGGGTCCCTGGCTGCTGCAGAGATTCAAGAGCACGGGGCGCGGAATTCCGAAAGCGTGGGACCTGGAGGCTCTGGGGTTGTCACAAGCTCTCTAGTGCAATCTAAGTCGTATATGGAACATTTCGTGAGGATTATATCGACTGAAATTTTGGAAAACATCTGGGTTCATTATAGCTGCTATGCGATGTTTCCACTTGAAGTCGCTGAAGATCTGGGCGAAATATCGTGAGCCATACCATGGCAAATACGGAATCATGTACACAAATCTGGCATGACATCAGCGATTTGGCCGACAGCTGAGGCAAACATCAGCTAAAGGGCTTTAAACTATGCCAAATGTGCGTCAATTGGCCACTTGTCAGCCAATGTGACAACCAAGAAATTAGAGACGCTACTTCGTTAAAATATGTACCAGCGTGTACCTCTTGAGTCAGTCGTGCGGAAGGAGGACACAAGATTTGCAGTTGCAGGGGCATATGCTCTACGAAGAATATTTTCACACACGGAAAAAGTATGTCCATTTTCTCGCTTATGGTTCCTTTCCCGACGAAAACGTGCCGTCCGAATATATAATAATGATAATAATTGTTTAAAAAATATATGGTACCCCTCTTCTATTGCATAAGTGCAGCGGGACCCCTTTGGTCAGAGGTCCATGAGTTTGCCCCGTCCGCACCCATCGGCGTTTACGCCGCTGTCATCTGAGCTAGTGATTATAATAAATTTCATAGACACCTTCTCCGCGCGCAATAAGTGTTATTTTATGGTGTAAGCATTCTGAACATTAGTGAATGAAAGCATGCAAATCATTTCTGTTCTTTTCCAAATTGCGTTCCCGTACTGGTCATTCTATAAGTCTTGGGCATATGGGCATATATGGAATTGAAATTCAAATTTTGTTTGACTGAACTTCAAACGCCATGTGAAGTCCACTGAATCGCATGGTTTCCAAGGGGACGCTCCTTGCGCTATACAAACCCACAAGAGTCGTTTTTTTTAACCGCTTCCGGCCTAACATAGGCCCTGAACGTTCCCAACATAATCCCTGAATCATAACCTTAACCCCAATTTTGTTCCTTCCATGACAAAGTCTGTTACTTCGAACTACTGCTAATATCCTTTCTCTATTCTGCTCGTCACTGTCATCAGACCTACCGTCTACGGCAAACACCTTTGCGAATACGTCTACTTTAGGTGCCGGCGGACGAAATTTCAAAAGACTACCCACATGGGGAAACTTTGACACTTCCGATCAAACTTCCAGTTCGCAGAGTTCTCAGCCATCTCCACACCAAGGAATCCAATCGTCCTGGAGCGCTGTGCTCCTGAACTTGCTCCTGCTCTGAACAAGCTCTTTCTTATTCTTCTGGAATCTTTCCCTTCACCTGGAAACTTCCCCAAGTAGCTCCAGTTGCTGACTATCGACAAATAGAATAGAACAGCTCATTATCGCCCGTAATGTGACAACTCGCCATGTATTAGCCTACTATGGGAGGTTCTCAGCTTGATTCTTAAACTTCCCTTCTCAAGCTTGGTTCCGCGTCCCGTAAATCGCACATTAACGACATTGCTGAACCTTTCTCTCAGATACTGATACTTTCAGATACTTTCTCTCCCGCTCCTGTAACTACTTTGAGCTGATCCTTTGTTGCGACTCTATAAACCCCTAATTTGTCCGCAGCTTAAGTATTGTTTCTACGTTTGGTAGGCTCCGGTGATATCCTTGATCTAAGGCATCATATTCATTGAAGTGCCTCCTCACTACTATACATCAATCCCTTTAGCATCGTTGATGGGTCACGTTTCTCTCTCCCTCTCGTCCTCTCGCCTTCACCGTATCAGTTACTACTTTGGGAACTGTTCCCTAGGTGTGAAATCTATAGTGCCGTTATTCTTTCGCCTAGCTCGTGTGACTCGCCTCTTCGTGAGCACCACTGCTCTCCTCCCCCCCCCCCCTTTCTCTCTTCCCTTTTCTCTATCTCTCTTTCTACCCTTTCCAAACTTGCTCCAAGCCGGGCCTCGTTATATGTTTGTCTTTTGCTCTCTTCTCAGGAAATGGCACTTCGAGTTCACTTTCAACACTGCTTTACGCAGGGCTCGGGTAAAATTGGTTAAAAACCGAGGTTTCCGCGATCCGAGCAGTCTCACCAGTCTCGGGCTACGGTCCATAGCTACGATTACCGCTGGTTGAAAGTCGTAGTTGAAATATTATTCGACAGTGGGGTAATAACAATAGGTGGCCACTTTCCGAGGATGTCCTTCCAATTGACACGGTTTTAAAGTAATATGCCCAGAAGTGCTGACCCTTTATCTTAGGCCTTATTGATTGGAGGGTTTTTTTAAGGAAAAAATCTACCACAACGCTAACACAACACTTACGCTAACCTTTTTTAACAAGTTTTCCTGGCATCAGAGGCCACATTGCAACTGTACCTAAATTGCTATTTCCGGCGCGGGATAATGGCCAACGTTTCTTTCTTCCTACGCGGCTCAAATCACTTATGCGTTCCGATTAGATAGTGAAGAACAGTCCACCCACTATTCCTGATCGGCTCTGGCGAGAGTGTTCACGACGACCGAAGAAATATGACTCTTCGATTTCCGGAGAAGGCCACTCCCACTGGCTAAAACGGCGTAAGATTATTGTCTTATTCAAATAATTCATCATTTAGAAACAAGAATGGAGGGGCGGCTTTATCCCGCTCGTTAACTAACTTTGGGACAAACCGTTTGTTTTTACTGTTAATAATGGTGCTTTTGCAACGGGGTAAGTCGTTATTTGAGCTACTATTTGTTTGCAACGACGGATGGAAGATCAGATATCCTGTATGGTGGTACTGTAACTGATCGGAACAAACCTATCCGAAACCGTTGTTTCTACATTGGTTGACCACCGTTCCGAGAATAGTCTCACATATGTTTGGCAGTCTTGCACTGGTGGAAATAGCAATAATTTTTTCTCACAAAACTTTTTTCTTTTCACGGCAATACTCCTGGGCCAATTAAACAAAATGGAAATTTTGTACCATACAGAAGAAAACTACACACCAACATCCAACTAGATCAAACGCACATCCTAGATTATCGTGTTTTTACAACCTGTTTAGAATTTCTCTCTGTTGACCTCATCATTTAAAAAAAAGTAATCGCGCGCGTCAATTAGCGGTACACACATACGCAAGTATTAACACCTCGAATCAAATGACTGTCCGAGTTATCGTGTGTACAGTAGTGGAAGCACCGTAGACATACATACACGCTCGTGGCCACATTCTGAATTATTGTGATCACAAGGTGTTTTGTACTTCTGTCGTTCCCGATGGCTTCATTTCTATGGGTTGAGGAAGCTAATTACGTCTCGTCAAGAAACCTCAGTCTTGGTTTTTGATGACAACCGCATACTTCTCTTCCTCGCATCGGATGATTCAAACAGGGGGTAATCATCCTCCCCTGCTCACGGAAGTCGCCATTTCCCCCCCCCCCCGCCATTCGGAAAGAACAATTCCGGACCGATTACAAACACAATGAAGTGCACTGCAATACAGCCTAGCCAAGGGCGTGACTGATTGCAACTTCGCCAAATCCGTATGCTGAAAATGCTTAACAAAAAAGTGGTATTAAAGTTGTAAACATGAACAGGAATGTGGCTATTTCAATTAGACCCGGCGCCAAAACCGATTGGGAACACATCGTGCCAAGGAGGCATATAGGCACTTTCCACAAAGGCCTGGTCAGGATGATCGCGGTAAATGCAGGCCACACGAGCACACACATGAAAGAAACAAACAAGCACACATGAGATGACTAAACAGATGTTTCGCTAGGGATAACAAAACTGATTACTAACCAGACACTGTAACACGAATGCAAAAAGTCAATACGGAAACTGGAAGGACCAGAAGACTGTCGAGTGTCAATCGAGAAGTGTTTGCCGTTCGGCTCGCAGACAGTACCCATTATCAAACTGTCGAAGGTACCCGTGGGTGATTTGTAGGACAACACTACCGGTGAGCTGCTCGTCGGAGTTGTGATCACCGAACGTTGGGACAATCCGATATAATGGGAGGTAGTCGATTGGTGGTACTGATGGATGAAGATATGGTCGAATATCTTACAGTTGTATATTTGGAAGTAACTTTAGATGATGTCAATATATCAACTCTATTCGATGCGTTAGCTATAGATTCCTTGCCAATCAGCGAAACCCAAGTGGAGTTGAGAGGATGAGGTGCCTTTGCCACATGTCTTTTCGCAATTAATGTTGAAGAGGAATTTTCGTTCCGTAGAACTGGTGGAAAGCTACGACAACGTTTGCATAACGTCACGATTAGAACTGTCCAATGCAAATCCTATCTAGGTTTTGTTATATACCGTAGGATAGCATTCAGCTCGATGTCATATAAACGACACCAAATCTCCTCATCTCCCCATAAGGAGCAACACACCAAATTTCCGCGTCACATGAAGCTGGTAACCAAGTCTTCGGGGCGTCCATTCTGTAAAGTTATTCCCCCTCATAGGGATGATAAGGTCTCGTGTGTAGTGGAATTTGGGACTTCCCCGACCATCCACCTTACGGTAGTTTTTTTCTTTCAGCAAACGGCATGATGTCCTGGTTTCCCGGGTTCGGTTTAGGCATTCTTACGGTTGTTGGTAATCCGCTAACAATTGCGTCGACGAAGGCTCCGACTTCGTTCGCGATTAGTTCATTGGCATCCGTTGCCGTCAGCGAAGGCGACCTTGGTAATGCCTCTGCTGTTGTCATGTCTTTCCAGGCTCATGCGAATGCCGAACACGAGTACGCATGAGTTTTCATACGGGAGCGCTGAATGCGCGGCGGTAGTCCATCTAGATATTTTCAGCTAACAACGAAACTAACGGTTTTGATCAGTTTCAATGTGAAAATCGCTTCCGACCAGATAATATAGATAGATAGCCCTTTCTTCCCGTTATGTGCATAGCGTTGCTACAATGTCAGTCATTGACATTGAGAATTACGCTACCGGGACCATTGATCGTCTCCTTGCCTTCGTAGTAGGATCCCACCCAGACCAAAACAATGATGCGTCTGTGATTATCCTCGTGTCCCTATTTGGGATCATATAATTCAGTGGTTGGAGATGCGGTCATGGTAGCCTGCAAACTCAATGACTGCTCTCGTTGTTGAACTGTTCCCACACCCACATTCACGGTCCTTTCCGAGAGATCTGAGAAATGTAATTTTACCGCCAAGTTAGAATGAACTTTCATGAATGGTTCACAATGCTTAGGAATCCTGGAGGTCAAAAGTACGTTTTGGGGTTCTGTCTTTGCAACACTTGTTCTTGCCGTTCTAGAAATCTGTTTAGAACATTGCGTAACCTGATCGTGTTCCTCGATGTTCTTCCATGCACTAGTATGTCATCCTTTAGAGGCTGTCATGAATCTGGTTTTACGATGTCAGTGGCGCTTTAAGTTGTTATTTGTGTACTGAGAAAAATGGGTGATATTGAGCTAAAAATATCGAGGAAAGATCCCTAAAACGTGCCTTATAGTTGCTTCAGAGCACCTAACAAAACTGGTTGAAATACCAAAAGGTTGGATTTTTCAAGAATGTCGATAAACTGCCACCAGCAATCAGAATGGCCTAAAATTGGGCAATAAAGGGTATAATAATGTTTCACATAGGTAATATTTAGCTTGAAGTTCATTAATTAGCTTCAGACATATCAGTTAAAATGGATTTTCTGGTAGGCGTGAGATTAGCATTTATTCCAAGAAGAATAAGGTGATTGCGCGTTTATAAATAGGTCGTATTTGCAGAGAAATATGACCTTCGTGTATGCGAGTAAATATAGCATTCCAGGGTGTGGCTAGTTAGATTCCCTGTATGACATGGGACAATGCTTACGGAAGTTAACTAAAGTTCACGTTACGGTTTTGCTTTATATTCATCCATGACTCCGTTCAAGAAAACTGTGCCATCCTGACCTAACAATATCTCTGAATTTTAAGCTTAGAAAGTGGTCTGGGGCCGAGGATATGCCACAATGGTAGGCGTGGATACAGTACCTCCCAAAAGGGCGTTATTGAGACATGCTTCGAAAAAGGAAGTGACCAGGAAGCCAGGAGTTTGCGTCGAATTTGAGAATGATTTGGTGCCAGTAATTGTCCCCAGTATGTTCTACTGGGGGCGCAACGGGGGAATGGATGCAGGTCCTCTTGACATTTTCATTTGACTTTTCAGATTCTACAGCAGATGCGACCAATGTACAAGTTTTGGAACCACGATCATGCCTGAAACTCAGTCAGTTGGTTCAGTGACTTGTGTGAAACTCCCTAATTTTGCATTTCTCTCGAGTTTAAATTTGTTGAATTTATCCCTAAAAGGAAGTGGACCCGCATAGGTGTTGTTAGAATACATGTTCGCTCCTGATGTTAGCTCGTTGTAGTGTTCATGCCCTCAGTGCCCTAGACCCTTGAACTGCTGGGATACTCATTTTTGTAGTTATCCCCACTGTAGCTGTCATGACTGATTCCATTGAATGCTCACTAGCAGACGAGAATGCTCAATGCCTCCATGGCCCAAGAGTACCTCTGTGAGGGTGTGGATACCAACACTTTGTTTTTTCGCTCAACTCCCTTGTATGTCAGGGTCATCGCCACCATTGCCAGCGACACATTTGGCTGTGAGCCTGCATCCCATAGTGTTTTTTCTGCCCCTTTTGGGGGAAATCTTCTCCAGCGATTCGTGGAAAAATCATATGGATCACTGGTGTAGTCTGCCCAGTGTCTAATTTCAATGGACCACTAGGTTCGCCACTTATGGCTACTCATTTGAGCGTTTGGGTTTTTGTGACATTTGTTACATGTCTACCCAATAGCTGGGCACATAGAATTGGAGGGGAGGGGGGAAATCCACAACGAGTGCATTTCTCATTTTGGGATGTACTCTTACCTTTCGCCCCTCGTTTGGGTTTTTTTAGTCCACCTTTTTATTTTGGTTTTTTCGGTCGACTTAATGCGGACGGTGTCCAAATTAACTAGTGTTTCTTGCGGTGGGAGTAGGAGTGTCAAAGGCAACTGTTTGCTGTTATTTCCTCACGCTTCAATCTTGGGCTTCGATGTCGAGAGCGTTAGATAGATGGAATAGATGGTAGATAGGATGGATAGAATAGATTAGGATAGTTAGATAGATAGATAGTAAGAGAGATAGATAGATAGCTAGATCGATAGATGAGATAGATAGATAGCTAGATAGATAGTAGATAGATAGATCAACAAGCTATATAACTAGTAAAGAATTTGGGACAATATATAAAAACAAACACACAAACACAAACAGTATCAGCAAGACCAATTATACTGATAAAACTTGAGACTAATTGCGGGACGGTATCCACATTAACGCGTTTCTTGCGGTGGGAGTAGGAGTGTCAAAGGCATTTTGTTTCCTCACGGCTTCATTCTGTTTGCTTCTGATGTCGGAAGCGATGGATAGATGGATAGATAAGATGGATAGGATGGATAGATAGGATGAATAGATAGATAGATCGATAGATAGAAGGATAGATAGAAGATAGAAGATAGATAGATAGACAGATAGATAGATAGATAGATAGATTAGATAGATAGATAGATAAAGAGAGACGATCACCAAGTGCTATAGAACTAGTAAAGAATTGGGGGACAATATAAAAACAAACACACAAACGAAAACTTTCAGAAGACAATTATACTGATAAACTAATAAAAGGAGTGTGGCTAGCGTTGTGGGGCAGTGGTATTGAAGTGATGGAGGCATCCGGGGGAGGGAAAAGGTTGGCGGAATCTGGATGAATTTGGGGACCGGTGACCTGTAGCGGATGGCTGACCCCTGTGATAATTTAGAAGGTTCATGAAAAGCGTGAGTTGTGTGGGATCATGATAAGTGGGTGAGCTTTTTCTGTAGATTTGCCCAACAAATAGTTAGAGTGGCAAGAGGTTGGCCAATACACCGTATTCAGCTGACTTCCAAACACGATCCAGATCCAACGTATTGTCGTTGTGACATGTGGCCATAGAATACGAAAGTGTTAAAGTCCGAAACTTTGAATAAACGGTTTCTAGCTGTCCACTTTACAGCGTTCAATTTCCTGAGAGAAAGTACAGACGTTGGGACGCTCTCATTGTTCACGTCCTTGGGCATGGCCGTTGCAGTAACCTCGTCTTTTATTCCAGCTGTCCGAACACTAAGCGGTTCTTATCATCTCATCCTTACGGGATCCATATACATAGAGCCATACATTGTGTCCACAAGCCCCTACGTAAGGCAGCGGGGGGTTTTTTTTTGTTTTTTCGTGGTGGTTCCTTTTGTTAGATGTATCAACGGTTTCGTTGGCGCCTCGAACTTTGATTGAATAGCAAGTTTCGAAGATCAATTCTTCTTGACAATGAAGTGTTTGTTAGAGAGCTCCGTAACTTTATAATATTTGCCTGCATCCTCGCGTCCGAGCCAGATGATTTGAAAACACATTCGGCTTTGTTCATCCATGCCAATATATGAGTGTATGATTGGTGTATCCGCGCATGTGCCCTTGAAGCTTTGCCTGAGCTCAAATCTGAATTCCACTTTTCCATGATTCTTGATTGTGTGAAAGTCAAAAGCTCCCGGTGATGGGATTTGCAAATGTATTCAACTTGCTGGATGAGTTGCCATTTTTGTCCACGATTTAGTCTTATCTTGTGGCAAATCAATACTTCAGTGTAACAGTCAACCTTGGACAAGTCGAACGGCGCCGTCGAAGTCCTTCACCGATAGGCTGTATTATCGGTAAAAAACAAACAACAAACAACAACGACAAGAGGCAATCACCGGAGTGCAATCTCTCGGCATCCATGAAAATTCAGTCTCAGACGTTCAGAACCTTCAGAAAATTATGACGCATGAAATTCCTGGGATTGCGGTTAAAACATTTGCAGTTGGTGCATGCAATATAACGTGAGCGTGAAGCGACGGTCTAGATCAGTGGTTCCCAACCAGGGGGAAATTCCCCCAGGGGGAAAACTTCAAGATTTCAGGGAGAAAAAAAGTCTACAAAGGTAATCATTTTGCCCGAATTTTTGTTAGTCGTGAATTTGCTTGCTCAAATGCACAATTCATAGCAAGTTTGGGAACCCTTTCTACGACATCTCCCCACCTCATATCAACCTTCAATAATGTATCATTAAGGGCACGGCTTAAGCGAAAGGCAAAGGGGGAAATGGGGGAGAAAAAGTGGAAACATGGTCTAGATTCTGGTGGTTTGTAGCTTTCTGGTCAAGTCTTCCAGGACTAGTTAGCCGATTAAAATTGACCTTTGAGGTTGTCAGAGCAGACCCTTCCAGATCGGCTGGCAGAAGATTCCATTCCGGGATATGAAAGGCGAATAGTGGTATAGTCGTTCTCCAAATATTATGCAAATTGATGTAATTAGGCTTAAATTTCTTCCAGGGTATTCGGCCCACGATGAGTGGGGGGAGGGGATGGGAGGGGAAACGAGGGGTGGGGGTGGTTTTGACGGTGGGGGGAGTGTGACATCTAACTTTATGGGAGCATTAAAAAAAAAAAACAGGGTTCCCCGTACCTCACTATAACCCATTAGCCTCAATGCCATTTTTGGGCCCAACTAATTTTCTAGGTAGGTTATTCAAATTTATTCCACTTTACTGGATTTTTGCGGCAAGTTCCACTATATGTTTTTGCTTTCCCTTCTTCTATTTCCCGTTCTTGAGCCTTCAATTTGACCTCAGGGACTGTGCTGTGAAATTTTTATCTTCTCTCGAGGAATACACTGGATAAAGCAAACACCACTTTTACACTGATTATAATCCGCAGTGTTCCCTCCAAAAAAAAATAGACTATATTGTTTTCGCGTCCTGGCCCAAATAGGGTGTTTAGCCCTCAGCTGGATCAATTTTGCCCTTATTCGGAAGAAACACAATCGTCTGTGCAATTTGTAAACATTTACATGAATCTGGCGCAGTTGATGATTTTCTCTCCAAAATATTCCCTTCTATTTATGATGTGAGATTTCAATCCCCTGTGAAGCATGTCTAAAAACTTTCGCTAAATACTTCAGTAGTCATCAGCGCAAAACTTCAAATGGTAGACTCCAGACGGAGTAGGGAACATTAGGGTGGAGTATACCTGGTAATAAAACTTGCTATTGAGCTCGGAAAAGGGGTGTGAAAAACGTGGAAGGTTACCGGTGCCATTTGGGCTAATACAGTATTTTGACTTGGGGAAAAAAAAAAACACTCAATGTGGAGTTCAACTAATTAGGCCTAGCTTATAGTATACTCGTTATAGCCTAGGCCCTGCGGCTAGTATGGACGTTGCTTGAAGAGGTAGATTCACATTGTACTGTTAGCTGTAACATTCGGCCAAGGCTAGGCTAATTGACATTGATGCTATATGTTAGCCATGTTTACCCTGGATGTATGAGCTCAATGTTAGGAATTAGGGGTGGGGTAGGGTCGATTCCATTCCAGGAACCCCAAATCTTTTGGGTACCAACACCTAAACCTGATCCACACTAACACCCTTGCGAGTGCACCACATTGCGGGATCACCCGCCACCATGGCACCCCATCGTAGGTACCCCTCAGTGGATATTCTTAACCACCACTAATCGTTACCACTAGCAACCGTTGTGTTAGGCAAACATCAACAGTTATATTATAGGTGAATGGTAAACTGACTACAATATCTCATCTGGTCCTTTCGGGAGACACGATGAGGACAACAACACAACAACAACAACACTCCTTCACTGTGCATGTGCAGCGTAAGCCACACATAAAACAATACACGTCTGCTAGCTGCTTTGCTCAGACTTACAGTTTTCATGTTCACATTGGCGAGGATTTCCTCTCCAAACGGAATAGGTATAAGTAATAGTCCCAGTTCTGACACAATGTCGCGTCTTGATGACAGCTATTCTGGGGTCCATTTTATTCGTCCAAAGAATGCTATCTGTGGTTGCGCTATATAATTCTCTATATATATATATATATATATTATATATATATTATATATATATATATATATATATATATAATATATATATATATATATTATATATATATATATAGATATATATCTATATATATATAATATATACAAGAGGCCAAAAACAGGAATTAAAAAACAAACAATGCTACGTAAATGAGAGGCTGGATCTCGACCTCGAATGAGATGCGAAATAGCGATTGAGCTAGGAAAATGTGAGTGAGAACAGCCGATTTATTTTGGATGCAGAGCTTCGGACAATACAAGCCCTCGTCAGTTGCAGAGTGACCACAGAAGTGATAAAACTCGAAGATAAGAAGGCTGAGCACTTTATTAGGCCGAGAACAAAATGGTGGGGTGAGGCTAATAGTGTTTCGCTCATTGACAGGGGATAATCTTGTGGGGATTATAATGGGGAAGGCCAATTTGAGCCTCAGTGATTGACAGGAGATAATCCTTGACAGGATTACACTAATGAAGACCAATTTGCGCCTTGGTGATTGACAATAGGCAAAATAGAGAGGGGTGCGAGTTGGGTACCGAGTGGTTACCATATATATATATATATTATATATATATTAGCAATATTCCACAATGATGATGACAGTGATGATTATTATGAGGATAATAGTGAGATTATTTCTGATGGATATCCGACTAAATATTGTAATAATTGGGCTAGTTCTAGTCGTGATATTTTGATTGAAAATCGTTCTGCATGTTTAGCCTACTCACATCGTCAGGCCCATATTTGTCGGGAGATTAATTTGGTAGCGATAAGCCTAGAGGCCTGTCCTCTTCAAGAATATGTGCCTGTGGTATAACCCTAGGCTATGTGCATGTACATACGAAGCGCTAGCCAAACAAGAATCTATCGCTCAAAACGAATAGCATTGTCATTCACTTCAATTCTACATTATTCGAAACAAACATTAGAAATACCATAATCTCAAATAATTCCCATTCAAGTATTTTCAATCATTTTTTTTATCTTACTGCACTGAAAATGCTCGCTATCATTGTGTGGGTTGTATGGACAGCGAATTCGCTCCCGTTCCTAAACAAATCGGCCGACAAAGTTCACCATGTTGCTCTATGCCCGACAAGCCAAAATATTGTCGCGTGTGACAAACAGTCCAGCAAAAGTACATTCACACGTTACTACAAGATCGGGCACGATTTGAAAAAAAAATCTCTTGCGATTTCGACTTTTTTGATGACAAGGAAAAGAACATTTACACATTGCGACGAAAGTCGGGCAGAAAAGTCGGGCACGACGAAAGTCTGGCGAAAGAATCGTATCGTGTGAATGAGCCTCTACACACACAGGATCCTACGAGGCTTACGCATGCACACGAACTTCAATCCAGCCAGCCCACCCAATTGCATAGGAACATTCGAGGCATGCACACACGCACTTCATTTCCGCCAGTTTACACACTTACTCAGGATACTACGAGCCTCACTCAAACAATCCAATTGAGCCAGCTTCGCAACTACATAGGATTCTACGCGGTATATGTACACATATATGCACGTGCATGGAAAGCCGTGCTGGACATTTCCCCCATATTTTATACACGTAAATATTCGAATAGCTGCACGTATAAAATCGAATCATGCACATATATTGGAAAATATCCATGTATCACAACTAATCAGCGATCAAGAATATATACACATATATATTAAAATTGATCTACCTATTAATTCGAATATATTCCATATAATCGATGTATACGCATATTGAATCGAATTACGCACCTGTATATCGAATATATCAGTATCAAAAATCAACCGATCACAAAATA
The DNA here is from genome assembly GCA_026419785.1 of Sclerodactyla briareus. Classification (NCBI taxonomy): domain Eukaryota; kingdom Metazoa; phylum Echinodermata; class Holothuroidea; order Dendrochirotida; family Sclerodactylidae; genus Sclerodactyla; species Sclerodactyla briareus. The sequence continues at coordinate 27,636 of JAODTK010000189.1, read as the reverse complement.
CGTTTTTCACCATTTGCTGATCAACTGACTGCGCCAGCAATACAACTCAAATTAGTCAAGGTTCATTGCACGCGCGACAAACAAATCGGCCGACAAAGTTCACCATGTTGCTCTATGCCCGACAAGCCAAAATATTGTCGCGTGTGACAAACAGTCCAGCAAAAGTACATTCACACGTTACTACAAGATCGGGCACGATTTGAAAAAAAAATCTCTTGCGATTTCGACTTTTTTGATGACAAGGAAAAGAACATTTACACATTGCGACGAAAGTCGGGCAGAAAAGTCGGGCACGACGAAAGTCTGGCGAAAGAATCGTATCGTGTGAATGAGCCTCTACACACACAGGATCCTACGAGGCTTACGCATGCACACGAACTTCAATCCAGCCAGCCCACCCAATTGCATAGGAACATTCGAGGCATGCACACACGCACTTCATTTCCGCCAGTTTACACACTTACTCAGGATACTACGAGCCTCACTCAAACAATCCAATTGAGCCAGCTTTCGCACTACATAGGATTCTACGCGGTATATGTACACATATATGCACGTGCATGGAAAGCCGTGCTGGACATTTCCCCCATATTTTATACACGTAAATATTCGAATAGCTGCACGTATAAAATCGAATCATGCACATATATTGGAAAATATCCATGTATCACAACTAATCAGCGATCAAGAATATATACACATATATATTAAAATTGATCTACCTATTAATTCGAAATATTTCCATATAAATCCAATGTATACGCATATTGAATCGAATTTACGCACCTGTATATTCGAATATATCCACTTATCAAATCAACCGATCACAAAATACGTTTTTCACCATTTGCTGATCAACTGACTGCGCCAGCAATACAACTCAAATTAGTCCGGTCTGCACGCGCGACAAACAAATCGGCCGACAAAGTTCACCATGTTGCTCTATGCCCGACAAGCCAAAATATTGTCGCGTGTGACAAACAGTCCAGCAAAAGTACATTCACACGTTACTACAAGATCGGGCACGATTGAAAAAAAAAAATCTCTTGCGATTTCGACTTTTTTGATGACAAGGAAAAGAACATTTACACATTGCGACGAAAGTCGGGCAAAAAAGTCGGGCACGACGAAAGTCTGGCGAAAGAATCGTATCGTGTGAATGAGCCTCTACACACACAGGATCCTACGAGGCTTACGCATGCACACGAACTTCAATCCAGCCAGCCCACCCAATTGCATAGGAACATTCGAGGCATGCACACACGCACTTCATTTCCGCCAGTTTACACACTTACTCAGGATACTACGAGCCTCACTCAAACAATCCAATTGAGCCAGCTTTCGCACTACATAGGATTCTACGCGGTATATGTACACATATATGCACGTGCATGGAAAGCCGTGCTGGACATTTCCCCCATATTTTATACACGTAAATATTCGAATAGCTGCACGTATAAAATCGAATCATGCACATATATTGGAAAATATCCATGTATCACAACTAATCAGCGATCAAGAATATATACACATATATATTAAAATTGATCTACCTATTAATTCGAATATATTCCATATAATCGATGTATACGCATATTGAATCGAATTTACGCACCTGTATATTCGAATATATCCACTTATCAAATCAACCGATCACAAAATACGTTTTTCACCATTTGCTGATCAACTGACTGCGCCAGCAATACAACTCAAATTAGTCCGGTCATTGCACGCGCACAGAAAATTTAGCTGACTACAATTTTATAAACTGCATTCTTTTCTCACTAGTTTATCATACCTTAACAAAAATACCATGTGGTTCAGAAACGTTTTAATTAGGAGGACAGTCTATATTCTGTCTGAAGTGCACGTTAATTCACTTCCTATACCGACAGTGTTCACACAAGTAAATAATATGCTTCTTCCCTCCAACGCTGGAATAACGAGGAGAGAACGATATTCGAAACTTGTACGAGTTTCATGACATCAGAGCAGAGATGTTTATCTTTTCACTGCGGTGTGAACCTGAAAGATCGGATAGAGATGCTCGAGGTATAATGGAATGAATGGAATAAAATATGGATATTTGCTACACAGTAATTCAACTAAGAATGCCTCTTTAGAAGTTAAAAATGACGGTGGATAACTTGAAGTAAACTGAAAATTTATAAACAGGAAGAACATAACTTAAAATTCTAATGCGGGTGTGAACCCCTAGTTTGTTTGTAGCATTCGTAGGTTCCGAAACCATCATGAAATTCCCGCAAAATGGTTCTACACATTTCGCTGCATTGGGGCACCTCGAATATAAACTGGATGAAGTGAGGGGAGGGAAGAGGGAGGAAGAAGTTGGGTCACCATCTAGTGTTGCTCTTTGGGACCGGGTGTGCAGGAAATGAATTGTTGTAGTGTAGAAGAGGGGGGGGGGGGGAGGGGGTGCTGGGGAGGTCAGCGCTCGGTGTTAATCTCAGGCCGGCTGTGGAGAAATTTATTGTTGTAGTTGAGAGGACTGGCGCTAGATCACAACCCAGTGCTGCTTTATGCATGGGGGTTGGAGAATTAATTGTTCTGGGAGGCATCCCGAGGTCCGAGTATTCGACGCAATGAACTTTGCTTTGCCTGGAGGGTTGCAGTATTGGGAGTGATTGCCGATATGGCCGACATGTTTCGTATTCGGCTCTCGTTGGGGCTAGAGACTTTTGTGCTGAATGTTCGAAATCCAAATATACCAACGTCGCGTGTAAAGACATTTGTCGACAATAAGGAAGAAACTACGTGAATACATACTTAGTTACCATACGAAGATTATCGAATCCACAATTGAAGAGAACAAGAGTATGAAAAAACCCACAAGTAGCTACACCCTGGTAAACAGTAATAAACGTCATTGGTCTCCTAGATGGAAAAGGCCAAGTGATCTCAGACAAGATCAACTACTGTGAAGAACAAGAATCCTACGAGCACATATATGTAAGTGATAAACAAACAGAGAAATTGGGCAATCCACAAGAAGTCCCAAATGTTACTCACCTAATGACGGCGATTCAGACCCACATTTCAAAGCAATTCTAATCGAGCCGTTGCGGTTGACCACGTAACGCTTCAAACACACCTAGGTCTTCTATCGCTGTCATGGAGGAAACGTTTCGCCCTGAGATATCCCATTCGCATACTAAGTTGTTTTTAGTTACACCTGCCACTAACGCCTCAAGCGTAACCTTCGTAGAATGGAGAGTTACCGTATACAATGTTGACTATCTCAAAAGACCCTGAACCACAAGATACTTCTCCTTTTTCCAAAGCAATGGCGTTAAATTGCCGGGGATAACGGCTGTTGCAAACGAATTCGTCCGACCATAGGCCTCTCGGTGTACCGAAGATTCTTCATGCTAATATTTGCATAGAGCAATTTCCTTGTCTACACAAGGCATCACAACGAGTGAATGTGAAATTCAATATGTTTAATCATTCACTGTATTTACTTTCTACGTATGTTTCCTATTTAATTCCTACGTATATTATCTGGTGTCCATATCCTTCATTTAGTGATTTGCCAGAAATTTGTGAAATCTCAGAAGAGTAAGTGGGCATCTCTGAACTGCTGGGCCAGTAATTTGCGTAATTCATGCAAATTTTCGAAGTTTGTCGGATTTGAACGAACCTTGGTGGATATACGGGATTTGTTACTCCTGAATGAAGTGAAAGTCATTTCAAGTGTTGGATTGGAACGAACTTGTTGAATTGGGATTATTGTTGGTCATGACGAAGGTAAAGGTAATTTCAAGGTCATTATGAGGTCACCAGAGATCAAATTTGCATAATTTAGGCGATTTTTCGAACTGTCAGATGTTAACAAAACTTGGTGAGTGTGTGCTTCATTTGGGTATGACCTTCTGAGGTCAAATGTTGTTTGTACTCTTTTTGTGGCCACCACAACTTCAGAACATAATACCGGCCCATTGTTGTCAAATACACCTGACATCATGATCACTGATTATGCAAATGCGTGGATGATCCACGTGGGCGGTTTGCCCGCCCGCACAGTCTCGTTGTTGTAAGCAGTGGTAAGGGTGGGCTGGGACTGGGTCATCTTCTAGTTTTGCTCTGGGGTACCACGTGTGAAGGAAATTTATTGTTGTAGTGAAAGAGTAAGGGTGGCGCTGGATCACCATTAGTGTTGCTCTATGGTCGAATGTGCCGAAAATTGAAAAGTTGTTCTGGCATCCTGAAAGCCAAGAATTTGGATTCATGAATTTGGGTCCGGATCATTCCACCAAAACCACTTTATTAATTCTTGACTTAGAAGCTTCGGTTCGCCCAGATACGAGGGTGTGAATGCCGACATGGACGATATTGAAATGGGGTCATGAAGGACAAAATCCTCATGAAAGACCCTGTAACCACAACATCCCAAGAGATGAATAAAGAATTCGCCCACGATTCTTGAAAAATAATTAAGGCTCTTCTTGAACGCATTCACACTCTTACTCTTAGGGACATGCTCAAATCTGAAAATTCAAGAATAAATCATTCATTTGAATCCATCACAAAGTAGTAGTCTTGTAAGTTCTCACCGTAAACTACAATTGGTTATGAGAGACAAGCTCATTTGCATTTTTTTGTAATTTGTCTCAGAATAAGGGTCCCTTATACTGAACTTTTGAAGCGAGGTGTGGTTTGAAACGTCTGTACTAGCTATAGTTAGGCCTAGGCTTGAACGTACACGTAAGCTTAGCCTAGCCTACAGGCTGGGCCAACCTAATGTATCAATTCTAGTGTAGGCTACCTTCTTCTCCACTGTAGTGTAGCTACACTATTCGTGTTAGGGATTCGATTTAGTGATTAGGTGGAAACAATGCCAGTAGTGTGAATGCAATCGGTAAGGGTATTGCAAAGTCTACGGTTCAGCCATGTCAGGACTTGAACTGCGTTTTTACCTTGGTTACTGGTCCCAGTTGGCGGTGCCATGATTCTGTATATGGCGGGGCGTAATAACCTGTAGGGAGATGCGACCGACTACCAGTTTCCCTACAAACACAACAAAAGCGTTTTTAAAACATTTTAAACATGTTTCGCTGATTGTTCGAAAACGTTTTTTGTTGAGCTAACAAGAAGGTTAGGAGAATGGGTTCCAGAACGTTCAAAGAACGTGTTGAAGAAACGTTTTGAAAACATTTCCACAATTCTGAATGTGTTTAAAAGGTTTGGTGCAAAAGATTTTGCGTCAAACCGGATTTAAGTTATGTTAGAGTTGTCGTAGTATATTATATTATCATTTGTTCCTAGGTTGGCTGTAAACTCTTAAATTTGGAAGTGAAATTGAAATGTTTCTAGAATATTTCCCCTTAAAAACATTTTTGGAATGGTATGGAACGTTTCCGTAACATTCCTGGTACTCAAACAAAAAAAACGTTTAAAAAAAAAAAACATATAGGGAACCATGTTTCGAAAACGTTTCATGTTTGCTGGGTTGTTCAGAATTTACATGGAGCAACACTAGATGGTACGCGACGCTACCCCAGGCTTCTACAAACAACCCAATTTCTGCCAGTGCACACCCAGCCCCAGAGCAACAATAGATTGACCATCGCCAACCCCATGATACATTATTAATTTACGCAAACTCGCTTGAGCGCAACACCATAGATGAGACCAATCGCCGCCTCTCAACAACAACATCGATTTCCTGCACCCCCAAACCCACCAGAGCAACACTCGATATGGTGGACCCAACGCAACCCACTCACAACAACAACTTCTCTTGCCTAGCTGATCATCGGCAATAAAAACAACACTAAATGGGGACCCTGCATCAACACCTTTAATACTTGCATATTTGCATAGTAGATCGTCACTGTGTGACATTGGTCTGTTGTGATGGTTTGAGTTAACCGTGGATATATTCGAATATATACGTGGATACATCCGATTGATACGTACATGTATTCCGCTGCTATGATTGGTGATATTACTACGTGTATATATTCGAATATATAGGTGGATATAATCGATTTAATTAAGTGGATTATTCGAATGTTATAGGTGCATCTATTTCTAATATTTACGTGGATTGTATCGAACTATTAGTAGCTATATGCGATTAATACAGTCTATGTTGAATATAAAAGTGCATATATTGGATATAAGTGGATATCTTCGAATATATAGTGATGAAATGCGAATATAAAAGATGATTGGTTGTGATTAATTCCGGGCATACCATTGAACTTTATAGTGCAGATAGCGACACAAAAAAAGGGGGAAATCAATCGCTTGACTCACCCGAACAAAATATTGTGAGCTGTGTACCATCCGAGAATTCACAGCTGCAATGTATTGAAGTAAAGGGAGTTGGAACTGCATCTCCAGCCGCCGGGACGCATTCTGCGTATACGATTAGTATTAGATTGATTTTTACATTCTGGAATGGTATATGGTAGCAGAACACGCTCTGCAGTACAGATACCCTGTTAGGACACGAACCGACACCATTGGATGTACCAACTGCAATAGAAAAGGGGGAGGTTTATCCATCAACTTTCTTGAGGATTGTCACTGAAACACCACCACCGGTAGCGCGAATTATTCAAAACTCCTGGCATTTTCTGGTCATGAAAAGGACCAACTCGGTGTACGTGCACTCTGGCCTGAGAACCAGTTTTTCATTTTGTGGATCATTTCTCTTTACAGGTTCTAGGCCGAATATTATATAATATAGCCTAATAGGCATCAGTGCATGCGTGGGTAGTAGATGGGTTTTGGGGTAATGATCAGTTGAGAGCCAAATATTTTCTGTGAGAGCCGTGGGAAAAACTGGGCCCGAAATTTCGGAGGGTCAATGTTACTAACGACTCATCTAATATAGTGGACGCTTAGCCTCTCGCGTGGGCCGGGACAATGGCAAATCAATGGCCCATTGTGGGTTATGAGAGCGATGTCCGCTCTGTCCAAGGAATATATGCAATTCAGTGGACTTTAGTGGTCTTCAAGACCTTTCAGTTTGGCTTGACAAATTTGGGGCAGTTCGGACAGTAAAATTTATGGGTATGGCCTATTGACTCGCATGATGTGGTTCGGGGGAATTTAACGCTAAACAGTGATAACCACAGGCTCTTCAAGTCCCTTAAGCGTTATTAGCCAGATAAGATGACTACAAGTTCCTATCAAAGAATAAAAGTGAAAACACTTAGTTATATATATAGGTATTTTGTCCACTTCCGCTTTATGGTCAGGACCGAGGAATGGTTGTTCATTTCACTCGATGTTATCAGACATAGTAGCTGTAGGCTACAAACTCACATAAAAACACAGAACTCATTCACGTTACCCCTTCTATAGTGATAACTCTGTGATAAACGACACCGGGAACGGCACCTTCAACCAACCAACGGTTTACCCTGATACGCGCAGGAGTAGGTTATGGAGGGTAGGAGTGCAGCGGTTGTAATACACTTGAGAGTAAGGCAGACATATCAGATGAACATTCTTGTTTCACATTCTTCAGGTTATAGAGCAGCCCGGGTAGGTCATCATTTTTACACAATAATGCAGGTTCTCATTGAACTCTAATCGCACCCCACGTTGACCGAGTGTTCAAACTTACAGTTTCTCAAGTCCATGACCGGACACGATTAATGGCGTTCGTAGTAAACGTCCTCATTTTGAACAATTGTGCAGCTGATGATGAAGGAAGCACAAGAAAAAAGAATCGACACACATAGTGATTCCTGCTTGCCTAAATGGTTGTCTCTGACTTCGAAGCATAAAATATTGTTTTACATTTGTATGAACACATCCCCACTGCTTAGTGATAGTCCTGGAAGACGTTCTCTTCGTATACCTTTTACACACAATTAAGAAGTGTGGTTTTATCCTTCATCTCATGTGACCTTGACACGACCATATAACTATAGGGATCAGGCACTACATATGGCAACTGATCGTTATCACATTACGAGGTTTAATACGGGACACCTGTGACCTTATATGACATTGGTCTGATCCAATTAGCATTGGCGAACTTCGGCAGACCTAATATGCCAGGTATGACGCTCGTTGAAAGGTTATCGGTTTTCATTATTCTCAGGTCTGACCTATGTTGACCTCGGACCTCACTGAGAAACAATAGGGATCATTTAATCTACATGGTCAAACTATTTGTCAAGTATGAAGCTTAGGTGACACTGGATCTGCCGCCTGAACAATTAGAATAATCTAATCCGTATGGCTAACCCACACTAGAAGTATTAGTCATCTACATGTTCAGTGGTACAGTCAAATATGTTTGTAAACAAGCTAACTTGACCCCTAGATTCTAGATGACCATGGACCTCCCCCCAAAATGATGGAGATTATTTACTCTGCATGGTCGATTAAAATGCTACTTATTAGTATCTGCATCATAACTTTGCCCCACTTATTGGGCGAATGATTTCTATCCATATCACTCGATGATCTATGCGTCCACGTCAGTCTTTGGGTGGGTATTTGACGCCTGGCTCGATGATCACGATAAAAAAATTGACCTCATCTAGAGGGATGAGGCTCATACGTGGTATGTGGCTTCACCATAAGGAGGTATATGATCCCTATTGTTTTGGGGGTCAGGCCGATGATCAAACTGAGGCATAGCGGTTTGAAAGTGTGGGAACCCGCTTGGTCCGATTAGGTTGAAATTAGGTTAGCGTTCTCATTTTTGGTTAAGAAAATGTTGGGCCATTTTGGCTGGTAAACGTGATAACTTGTTCCCACCTGTATGATTACACTTTTATATGTGAGTGCCTCATAATGACAACATGGTCCCGATTGTTTAAATCGTATGCGGAAAATACGTTTCCCCACAAATCCATATTCATAGTAATTTTAGGAAATGTTCGTTTCAGGTGATCTGTTTCCTTATACACGTAAAGGCGTAAAAGCTTGCGCCTTTCCACCTTGTGAAGAATTTTTCAGCATTTACAACTTGTGTATTTCTTTCACTAAACGTTGGCCAAACAAGTTGAACGAATGCGCACAATTTTGAGTGAATTTGAACATACAATCTGTATTAAAAAGCCATCGTCGCCCATTGCAGCAACTGGCGAGATGGTATATCGTCACAATGATAGATACGGTGGCGCTCTGGGGATTTTTGGAATCGCCGTCCTGTGGGAATGGTCTGAGGGGTGTGGTGTACTCCTTCTATTGTAGGATTGTTTCCAATGCTTGAAGGCCGCAGGTGCATTTCTCTTTCGCGGTAAAAAATAACCACATAAACTCATAATGCATCGCATCGGTAAAATTCTTGCCAAATGGAATATCGTCAAGGAAACCTGGAATTCGTAATGGAGATTACTAGATGAAGACAGATCGTAAGAGTTATCCGTATGGAACAGGTACTTTCGGCAACTGTTATCAAGATCAATAGACATTAGCCGAAACAGGTCAACAGTTTCCGGTTCCTTTTTATCCATTGCCGAAGGCAAAAGGGAATTATGCCCAGTCGTGTCCGTTGCGCCCATGTGTGTGGTTTTGTAGGGTGTTGGGTTTGTATATGTGTGTGTATTCATGTGACACCCCTTGTCATCACGATATCCAACGAACGCAACGCCGCTACCGTTATTGTTTTCTTTATCACATGCCCAGACAAGAACTGATTCATTTAGCTATACACGAATTTACTTACGCTCCTCACTATAAGTCCCTTGCAAAGTTGATTGATTCATTCGGTCATCAGTGGTATAGCCACACCACTTCTCATACCCGAGGCAATTGGTGAGCAAAACTTTTCATTTTTACCCAGCACCTTCTCGTACACTTACCTTGCTGAGTTTTGAGGGTGAGCATACATCCTCGACGTGGCGGAAGCTTACAATGAAAGATTCGAGTAATTTCTCATATAGAAATCTTGGGAGGGGAAAATAAGAAGGGGAAGATCTGCACGTCGGGCTCCTCTCCCACCCCCTTTCACCACATGCAAATCCTGGTCCCCCCCCCCCCCCTGTCAGGTGCGTGATCCTCTCATGCGTCATAATAATGTTTCTGTCGGTTGCAAAATGTGTCAACATTATGTCAGATTAAGTTGGCAACTGTGAATTTCCTCACTTTTTTAAGGACTTGGTTTCTTTGGTTAGGACCCTGTAATCCCCAGCTAATGCCATTAAAACCACCGAATGACAGTCGATCAAGCATTACGGCGAAACTTTTCCTACAACATGTCTGCGTCGATCACATTTTACCCTCATTCTAATTATTTGAACTTCAAGAGTCCCATCTCAGCAGTTTCAGGCCGCCTTGGTGCTGTTTTGGAGTATTCTCATTTACCTCTATCTCCATTCAGTCAGTAGATATAAATTTCTGCATACTAAACATATTCATGATTTACCATCAGTAGGTATAACTCGTCTGAATACTAATACTTATTCAAGTTCATGATTTACCAGTGCCACAATACTAGAATTTTATGGGTTGGGAGTTGGGAGAATTCGCCCATATCTACAGAGCTATCTGTTGGTTCATTTGTCTTAAATAATGGACGGGAGTAACTGATCAGCAGAATGGAAGTGCAATTAGTGGTATTCACCACTGTGTCATTCATTGTACAAAAGGTATACACTAAACTATAGAAAATAAATCAATTTCGGATGATCAGAGGATGACACTAGGGATGTACGTTTTACAGGCGCCCATTCAATATAGGGCTTGGTTTTTGACATTGACAGTCATTAATTTTTGTCAAAATTTGTTTTTCAATCCTGGAGTGGAACAAGCTTTGAATAATACATATAATGCTCATTTCCATCATGAGCAAAGAAAACCCCAACAATTTCGGGAAAGTAGGGATTATTGGCACAAGGTATTAATTTGCAAGTGATCAACGAAGGGGTCCTGTACTTGAAAACTCAACACGACAGCCGTTCAGACGTGTTATTGTGTGGTACGGGTCCATTATTCGGCTGAGAATAATTTCAGATTTTCAGGTGATTCTTGAAATTCCGCCTGTCACAGAAGTTGGATATACTGGCAGAAATAGCAAGAAACTGCTTCACATATTTACGTTCTTGTTTTATGATATGGGCAGTTGCCGAGCAGAGAATAGCACCTATTCAAGGGCCTGGCATGGGTTGTGAAATACTGCATTTTGGTAGAAATTACTCTTCGTTGACAAGGCATAGACGTCTATAGAAGCAAAACACTGACAAAAAGCGACTGCGACATTTGCTTGACGTCAAGTTGAAAAAATTTTTTCAGGAGTTTTCAATAATTGAGAGCCTCAGATGCGATCTGGTGCTAACTTGTACTTTTCCGATGATTGGAAAATAACTATGGACAAATCCATATTGTTTCATACCCCCCTCTTTGAGGAGGGAGAGGCACACAACTTTCCCGGGCTTTTCCGATTTCCGGTAGTAAATATGATGAGGCGGGAATGTTACCACACATGAAGTGAGCTGGGTGGAAAGTTAATATCAGATGCTGACACAGAAGATTTAACCAGAGAACATATCACCGCATTTTTGGCACTTGTCACCATTTTGCCACCGTCCTCGTTGGGAATATTCTGAAGTTATGCCGCTCTATTCCCTTCTTATACAATTTTGCTCAATGGTTACTCTAGCTAATGTTACTCTAACTGTTGGTTGATCCCCTTTTCCCTTGATTAGCATACTACTGTGGTGATGTAAGCCCTATTATCTTTCAGACTGTCGGGCTAGTATTTACTAGGTAACTAGCAGAAGTGAATACTTACAAGACCACGAGGAATCCAGGGGTTGGTGAGGGCACCATGTATCGGAGGGAAACTGGAGTCCACTTTGTATCGTTGTTGACTGTACTAATCGTGCTCCCAGCCACTCCATTGGGGCAGTTGAATATCTCGTAGGCGCGATTCGGGGATATCACACTATTGTTAATATGAGTGAAAGTCCCAACTGGTTCCATCAAGTCTACACGGTACCTGACCAATTCAAAAGTACGGCGCTGACATAGTATTTCTTATAGCTTATGAGACCCCACCAGTTAATACCTGCACTGGAAAACAACAATAACGCAAAGTATTGGATCATCACTGTTTGACTTATTTTCAATTTATGAACGGGAGTTGCGAGTGGGCATGATTGTGTGTATCTGACGCCTTGCTTGTGAACGCGATAACTCGACCCGCTGGATGGATAAATGGACTCTTTAGGACACCCGTATGTTTCCATTTCACAGTTCTACTCCCCTACTACTTATACTATATTTGAAATGGTGTCGCATGTTGTCAAGATTGAGTACGTCGCATCATAGATGCCGGGACATCCGTTTCTTGTTCAACTATTCTATTTTTTTTTTTCGTTTTTGTATATTTTCTGTCCTCTAGGTCCTAACGATAGTCTTTCGATATTCAACATTTGTTGCCACCGAAACCGCCTAGTTATGACGTCCACTATACAGTCGGAGTTTTCAGTCAGACACCAGGGCAGTGATGGGTGCCTGTGGGTGGGAAGGATTATTAGGTTTGCGAGTCAGCGACCTTTTCTCTTTTGCATTGTCATATAGATTAAACTCATGCCGTCATATATTTCGTCGCATATAAATTGAATCATAGAAATGTATGTTGGACGGTCAATTAGAAAAAACGATGAACGTTTATCGAGCTAGTGCCCCATGCCACAGAACTATATAACATGAAACAGAGGGAAAACAAGGGAATCCCCTGGATTTATGGGTACAAAATCATAGTGGCTTCAATAGAAAGTGAAAATAAATGTACAGGTCAGTACCTGCGCAAGAGCACTGCATCACTCAAATATGGGGGTTGAGGGCGAGATAATGAGCTGTCAATTTACGTTTGAATATGAAGCAGAGGGATGTAAACTTCTGATTCCATTAGGACATCTCTCCACCTTTGTAGTAGTTAAGTAGCAATCTGCTTAATTTGAACGATGGGTCACTAACAGAAGTAACTATTATGTAGGGAGGCTTCTGCTAGAATCATGTCTAGAATTAATGACGCCTCTGAAAGTTGAGGGTAGGTCGTCATGAAATAGCGATAAATGAAAAACAACCCTTTCGAAAATATTATGTCAGCCAAAACCAATTTTTGAAATAGGCCAAATTGGTGGTGAAGTAATTTTTAGGAAACGGCGATGTCTGAGACGAGATCGTTTTCAGATTCTGATCTGCTACAACTGTATGTTTTTTTTTTTTATGAGGGAAGAGTATTTAGTCATGCCATAGATCCCACACCATACGTCATTTTTTTTTAAGAAGAAGAGTGAGTAATATAACTGTGTGGGTTATGTCAGAAGGAAGTGATGCCCTAAAGCGGTAAAGCATCTCAATATACTTAACATGATTTTGCAAAGATCCCCGATATGTTTTATGAGTTTCACAATGACTTTACCAGTCAAAGTGAAAAGGATCAGGCAGGCATGTGGAGCCTCATCAGAGTGAAAGGCCACCCTTCATTTCTGAGATTGACGAAAGCATCTCGTGTCATCTCAGGGAATCAAACGTGGATATATCAGTGACATATTTACATGAAAACATAATAGACTAGGACGGATCCCTGGGGTACACCCGTGGTGACATCCATAACAGGAAGAATGGAATTTATCTACAACAGTACATGACTTGCTTTGTTGATTGATAAATAACTACGAACAATATCTAGAACATTCCGCGTATACCATACCGTACTGATTTTCAAGTAAAATTCCATGGTTAACAGTATCGAAAGTTGTTTAGATGAAGAGGATATTAACCCCGGACCATTCCTGACCGTTATCAGGGAGAGTCTGAATGTAATGGACTTCTCAAGAAGCGGCATTGGCTGGTGCTATGCCTCCTCTGAAGCCGAACTGGGAATCATATAGTACGTGGTTGGTTACCAAGGAATGGACGCACGCGCTTTTAAATAGTCTTCCAGAGGGCTTATGATAACGAGTGAACACTAATCGACGGTGATTTTCGGGAGAGAATGAATGAATGAATAAAATACATAAATAATAAAGATAAATTAGTTTAGGTTAGTGAAGAAGGGCCGTCAGGAAGGACACCAAACTGCAGGAGAGACCCCGAAGCAGCCACAACATCCCAAGAGAGAGAACAACCCAGATGCTCAAACATGCTCCGCCCACAAGTCTTGAAAAATAATCAAGACTGTTCTTGAATGAATTCACCAATCTTCCACAAAATCTTCAGGAAGGCTATTCCACCATAAATAACTCTATGGGAGAAGAAATATTTCCGAATGTCAAATCTTACAGCGTTGACCACGAAGCTCGAGGACAATGACTAAGGACAATAACTTTGCGAAAACTCAAAGAAATAGGGAGAGGAATGCCCTCGAAACCATGAAACAATTTTTGAAAACCTGAATCGAATCACCACGACTTCTCTCAGTTCCATCGAAGTAAACCGAGGACGCCTTAATCTCTCTTTGTAGGTAAAATCCTCTAAGAGATTTGATTAATCTAGGCCCTCCGCTGAAGGTTTTCATCACCTGTTTGTCTTTCGAGAAATCATGGTTCCATACTTGGACAGATAACCCCTGTGAGGTCCACCAGCTTCTAAATAACAACCTGACAAACAATTCTTTATCCCGAAAAAAAAAAGGAACTGGAGTGACGCCTAATCAACCAAGCCCAGAATCCAGTTACCTTTCCTCGCAGCTTCCGCACACTGCTTAGAGGGGTCAAAAAAAAAATGAACACCGAGATCCTTTCTGAATTCATCGAATATGATTCCTGATATGATATGCAATATTCTGAATAGCTTGCCCATTCAACTTGAAAGAACGTTGCGATTTTGAAACCAACATGCATAACTTTGCACTTATCGGGATTGAACACCATTTGATAATCGGGAAACCATTTGGAGATTATATCAGATCCCGTGTGGACAATTGCAACATCATCGTTCGAAGCAACTCCACTACAACAACTTGGTATCGTCTGTGCACTTCCTCTTAACTTCTGGAATGCACTGATCTTACAGAATCGTCATATACGCCAGACACAGGCCCAAGACCGATCCTTGGGGAACACCACTGGTGCCTTTATGCCCAGGAAGAAACGAACCCCATTGATGACAACTCAATGTTCCATATTGAGGAGCACCTGACGAATCCACTCAAGGCCATTCCATTAAATGCCAAAACTTTCCAATTAAATAAGCAAGAAAAACACGCATGAGGAACCTTTTCACAAAGCTTTTTGGACCAGTCTCAGGCAAAATTAATAATCAACAGCACTAGCCAGTGTCACCTGCACTAGTAATATCTTCAAAATGAATGAATACTACAGAGATTTAGTTCCAAGAGAACACGAACGCTTTTCTGGCTGAAACCATGCGAATAGACCCCGGATTTAGACTATACCATCGAAAAAATCGACAATATGATCACGATATGGTGGTGGTTCTACACCTTGCAGACAACCTAGTAAGACTCACTGGCCTGTAACTTACAAGAAGAGACCGGGTTGCCTTTCTTTGAAAATTGGAGGGACACATTTGCTCTCCTCTAATCACCCGGAACAATACCTTCTTGCTAATGGAACGGACAACTGTCGGCAAAAAATTTCAACAATCCTTTCGAAAGAGTAATATATAATTTGACAATATTGATTGCCATTATCGGTAAATTATCTAGACTTTAAATATTGGGAGATGCGTCTGCACCCATCCACAAGTAAGTTACTTCAAACATGTTATTTTGGATCTAGAATATGTGCTATTAATAGTATATTAAATAGGTGTAGATGGTCATTGCTACAGTAGTTTTGATATGTTAATTGCAATGCAATTAAAATGATATGGGCAAAATGAGCCATTGTTTCGTAGTAAGTTCCACTGAAATTCTCATGCCGAGTCCTTCAGGCAGGTCTGAGCATTGAGGTCGCGAGTCTGAATTACCAGTCCTTGAAATAGGGACTCAGTCCTCGCCCACTGGTGTGGGGCTCTGTGTATACTATTTGCATTCTCCTATAAGCGAGTTTGAATTGTGTGCATGCTCGTGAACTGCTGCTAAGGTCATCGTATAAGTCCCAACTGTACTGCTGCTATACTTACTGTGAGAGTTTTGCCTTACAATTCATTCAGCTGACAACAAAAAATGGCTTCAAATTAGGCTTCTGTGTCAAGAACATGTCTTTTCACGTTCTGTATTTACTGCCGCTATTTGGTGAGAAAACACAATATCAGCAATCCACGGGTAACTCACCATGATGTTATTTTTGCTCGTGTGGTAAATCCCTAATCTTCAGCTGGCCCCAACGAATGGAGTGATCCACTCTGTCGTTAATGTCACCAGCAATTAAGCAAGAGGCATTGATTCGGTATCAGGGATGTAACTATTTGCTGCTCATTTCTGTTGTTCCTCAATTTGCCTGACATATTAGTTGTTCACCATAATATTTATTCTAAAATGTTCCCCCAATTCTCTGGCAAAATCATTTGTTATCACAACTTCTTAATATTTTAACCGAATTGGAAACCACACAGTGTAGCGTTAGCTGGGTTTGTCGAAGTATTCACCAACTGGCTATATTGTGTCAAGGCCCATCTGTACTCCGACTTGCTTATCGTACATACTGTCATTAAGGGAAGAAGAGTCAAATAACGTTTGTTTACTGTGAGACATTCCTTTCAGGCTTCATGCCGGTTTGTTAATGGCAACATGATGAAGCCACATCATGACTTTAAAAAATCTTATTACTTTTTAAAAAAATGATGATACAACAACTTTACAGTCCCAAAATTGTTAGTCTTTGGTGATGGATTAAACTTGACACACTGTTCCTTGACCCCTGGGACAACTTTGAACTGAGACTTGAAGGTTGCCCATAATCGTTAAAGCGTCCGAAGTCTCGAATCCTGGTGATTATGTGTACGAGTCCTTGTTGCCACCCCTTCAGCAAGGTGTTTTAACTCGATTGGCTTTCACTCTCACCCAATAAGTGAGAGCCCTCCAGGTAACTTGCACATGTTTTGTGCTGTTTGTGGGCGGCACCTGTTCCGGGTGTGAACGGCAGAGATGTGCACTATATAGATGGTGGCGTGAAAAAATTATCATGAGCAGAGGTAATGCTTATGAAGTGCTTTGGATGGCCATGTAAGCACTAGGCATTTCCTTACACTAGATGGCAACGGCTCCCCGGACGGGGGGATTGGGGGCACAGGCTATTTCTCCAACGGAATTCCCTTCCCCCTCCCATCCACTCTGCCGCCACCCCTGCAAAATTCAAATCATGACCGCCTATTTCGCGTCAAGGTTATTAAAAAGGCGCATTATGACGGTGCGTGTAACTGCTCTTTTTTCAAAGGTTGTCAAAAGTGTGTGTTTGCACTTTCCTCGGTCCCCCGCAACGGGCCTGTTGTGCAGTAACCTCCGCATCTCATTTTTACACGCATTTAGGCTGAAATTCGAATTGCAGTTTGAATTACATTTATGTACTGATCCCAAGTTACAATATTAATCGGAGTCATATTTACATGACCTTTGGCCTTAAAAAGAGAACAAGAGGCCATTGTGTGCATTGCAGTATGTATCTCTGCGAAGCATTATCCTTTTTCTCAAATTTGTGAGTGGTGCTTATTTCACATGTTCAGTAGTGTCTTGATATAGACAACAATGACATAAGAGTTGGGACATTTGTATCAGACTTGAAATCTTGCTAGATTCATCTCTTCCTGCAAAGAGCAAGTGGATGTTCTTGTCCTACTAAGTTTTTTGAGTAGGTCAGTAATAAGGTGTAACAAGTTGCAGAATAGACAAATCATTTTTATGAGAGCCCTGCAGGCGTGTTTTTAAGTAGGTCAGATAATGTAGTAACAAAGTGCATGAATAGTAAAATCATCTTTTTGAGAGCTTACAGGCTCCTTTAACACATAGCACATTGGTAATTGGTGCCTTGGTAAGCAGCCAACAAGGTTTGAGCTAATTTCTTCATCTTGAATCACTCTATGCCAGGCGGTAATGCTATAACTTTGTGGACCACCTCACCGGCATTGTTGTTTTTGTAGCCGTTTTAGTAGAAATAAAATGAAGTAACCACGAATGTCCATGATTGATGCTGATATTTCTTTTTTATTCTCCAAAGTAATAGGTCAGTATTGTGGAGAATTGCAAATCATATTATCTATCAGGCTTTAAGAAGAGCACGGTCAATGTTCTTGAATAGAGAGAAAGTTTGGCCGCAGCCACAGCCATCGGTGGGTGTTCGCTTCCCGTCTCTCGGCTTGGGATTAGCTTGGTCGTAGAGCTTTGGACTGTGAGCATGGTTGTGGTTCGATCCCATTGCTGCTCAGACCTTTCCGGTGTACCCTTGGGCAAGGTTCTCCATTGCCTCACCCCACCCAGGCTATAATTGGGGACCTGTGGAGATAACCGAGTACATTCTGCGCCCAACCCTGCAGCATCTCCAGAATTGTCGAGAGAATGCCTGTTTCGCTGTGATTTGGGTGATCTCTGTACAGCACTTTGATCGGTCATCGACATGATAAAACGCCATTAGGCACTAGATATTGTTTTTTGTTATTATTATTATAATTGGCTTTATTCCACGTTCACATTTTGCCTGAAGTGTGTCCTCTGTGCAAAAGGACAAACCTGGTCATGATGTCTCTCCCACGTTCCTTTAGGGAATCTTCATTGGTCATTCATGGCTTTGGAATCTTAAACCATCGTACGATCCCATAGTAGTGCTCTTGGTCATTGACTACATGATGCGATTTTTGCAAAGATTGTTCTTTGCAGAGCGGAGGAAATAATATGCAGTATTTCAGTGTATGTAACGTGTGAAACGAGGACGTTCGTAGGTACATACCACAAAACCGTGGACACACCTGAAACCGTGACTGTCCTCGTTTTCTCATGCCCCTTGATGATCGCAATTAATGTAGAAAATGCATTTAAAAATAGGTCCTATGTGGGTGGTATAGAACAGTCTTTTTCGCCTCGTAGACCGTACATAATCAAAATGGTGTCACGGTTGCAGTTTGTGTCTGCGATTTTCTTAGGTGTACACATACCACTATGTCTCGGTTAGCTGTACACACAACTTCCTCGTTTGGACGTCGTACAGGTGTATGCATGTTTGTATGTAGTATGCCTGTATGTAGGTATGTATGTATGTAGGTAGGATGTATGTATGTATGTATGTATGTATGATGTATGTATGTATGTGACCTTGTTCTACCCTATCGACGCTGGAGGGACGTTGTGAGAGAAGCACATCATGCGAGCCGAATTCCTGGCGAGTTACGTGGTGCTCCCTATTGTCAACCTCCAGAAAAATCTCTCTTGCGCCAGGGGTAGAATCTGTACTACTTACATACGCAGTGACTCGATACAGTATGTATATATATACAATGATACGTTGGATCTGTAGTGTCAGAATTGAAGATTCGCTTGACTAAAACACCCGTCCAAGTCCATTAATTGTTGGGTCCTTACGCTGCAGACGACTCCGCCGCTATGGTCACGTGCAAAGAGTCCATGGTTTGGATGAAGAAGATGCCTGAGATAGTTGTTGGTGGGTAGAACGTTGTAGAGGAAGACTAAGATCGTAACGCTTGGAAGAAGGGGCAGTAACGCCCTCGTCTAACCCCATGAAAGGGATAGACTGACGTTTAAGGGCAGGCGTCCAAGTGTATCCCCCCCCCCCCCCTCAAGGTCGACGCGTTTCGACGTCGAGTCCGACGCTACAAAATCTTAAAATGGTGTATCATGACCTTTACGTTTCCCGCCTGCGTGAATCCTCACCTTACAAAAATAGAAAATATGTCGAATCTTCAACGAGAGGTTTCTGACATCGTGGTGAAGAGGCGTCGAATGAAAATCAGTCGACGTTCGTATTCTTCACATGCGAGGGTCAAGACATGTTCATGTTGACCATGAAAAAAAGCTGATTCCGGAAAAAAAAGCAAAAACATTACCCCTCCCACCAGAAATTCGAGTGACGACTATAGCAATCCTAACGTGAAGTTACCTTCTATAGTGTCTCCTGCGATAGAATTGCTTCGATACCTCAAGTAGCATACGGGACTGTCATCCCTCTCGGCAGCAGGATCGTAGTCTGAGCATCCAATCCCAAACAAGAATGCTCGGTTAGGAGCCGTCCATTAACGTGTTCATAACGACCAGGAATCTCCACAAACGGCTAACGAGTCGTAATACTCCGAACAAATATTAAATTACCGCTATACAGATATTTGCTTGCCTGATTCTGAAATCAAGGTTTTGTCTATGATGAGGGCTCAGCTTCCGCCGAACAGTTAGCTAATTCCCTATAATACAGTCTATAGCTCAAATATACCATAGGCAGTTACTGTAGGTATCAGTTGTGCGTTTTGTGAACCATTTCTTTCGTTATATGCTTGCCTGGGGTAGTCTTGTTTAATGAAATATAAATATAGTTTCTGCTTTGATCGACTTTCGCATTGGTCTTAGGCATCGCACGCTCTATTGAGCTTGTTACACAAAAATAGGCTTCCGTGAGGCAAATCCTTGTAGCTTAAGGTATTTTCGTTTTCGTTCAATGCTAGAGGAACAAATGAGACATATTTTTCAGCGCATTACCGGTTTCATGTTCGATTCCTTCCAAAAGGATTATGTATTCTTTCTAATTCTGTATGTGTGCGTGTGTTGTGTGTTTGTATATGTTGTGTTGTGTGCGTGTATGTGTGGGTATCCCTTTCGGTGTGTCCCATACATAGCATTTTCCTCCGTCACATGGAGTATACCACCCTCACCCCTATTTTTTTCTATGGGTCCAGGTCACGGAGGATTGTAGGGTCAAAATCGTTAGGAATCTTGTAATCAAGCAACTCAGAACCGTAAATAACATGAGTGTCATACTTGGGATGTAGCTTTTGTCATCTGTGTATATGACCCATTAATTATGAAATGGGTCAGTTCACAGAAGGTTTGTAGGGCCCGAACCGTTCCATATTCTTGGTACCTCGGAACCGAGTCAAGGCAAATCAATTTGGCATGTAGCTTCGTCATGGAGAGTAGACAACCCCTTTTTTCTGATAGGTCAAGTCACGCAAGTTTGTGACCCATAACTTTGGGGAGTGATAACACGAAAATTTGGAAACTAATGACATGAGCGTCAAATCGGTATGGTAGCTTTGCAATGTGGTGTAGTGGTACTTTGCACGAGGCTTTCAAATCATCATTTTTCCTTCTACATTGGGTGGGGGTTTGGGAATGTTCTCTCTTATATGGCCACCCCTTCAGCCACCGCCATAACAATATATTTGGCCTGCATTATAATAATACAAATATCTATGTCCCCGATATATCTATAATACAACAGACCAGATCTGTGCAGTGTTTTAGTGTAGAACTTGACATATCCAATGTTGAGACCTTTCTGAATTATGACATGTGGGCGACAATTAATGTTGCTCCAGTATTGACTTCTAGCAATGTGAAAAAAGAAATGTGATTATCATGGCAACCACTTTCCCAAAATAGTCCCAGAGACAACTGACGGAGGAAGAGGGAATATTTAATAGACTCAAACCCCTATCCATCTCGGCTGGGGTATTTAGGGTGATACCCTCACTGTTTGCTCAATAGCGAGATGCCACAAAAGTTGTGCCCTTCACGCTTTCAGAAGCTTCTTGACCCTTGCTTCTTTTCCTCCCTTTCCAACCCATACCCTCCCCTGCCTTTTACACACACACAGTGATCTCCTAGTGAGGGATATGGAAAGGGGTAATAAGACTCAGTAGTCCGTCCTGCCTCTCAGTAATGTAACATCCTGGATGTGTGCTTTTTGCATGCTTATCGGGAGTGTTATTTTATGTAAAAAAAAGGATAATCAGTAGATTGAGTGCACACAGAGATAATGGATTACCACCCTCAATCCTCAAATGAGCATTCTGGCACGGATTTCTACACTGAATGTCCAACAGGCAGTCAAAGTTTTATTGTTTACTCACAGTCTCACACACACAACTGAGAGATTAAATCCTATGGGTATTGGGACCAACTGTACCAGCCAAATTTTAGCGTATATAGTATACACAAACAAAGTAGCGTCGCAGTAAGTAGGCAGTGGTTAATGGTTATACAAAATAAATATGGGGGTCTTAAGTTGTATGGTCACCTTTTGGAAAGCATTTTGCAATTAGATTAGAGCAAAAAACTGATGCCCTCACTTGTAATAACTAGTGAATGGGAATCCGAAAAATCGTTATCACTGTTTACATTACTGTACAGCAAACAACTTGGAATTTTCCCCACTGACTTGCTCCCTCGGGGTGATGTCAGATTTATGGGATTTTGTGGATCTAGTGTAATGTATGAGTACGATAAGCGCAATTTTATTATTTGAAGAAGGCGATGGCAAGGTGAACTGGTTGGTCCTTGTTACTTAGGACAATGAAGGAACGAGATGTGAAATATATACAAGCGATATGGGGGTCTCTTACGTGTGTAAGGTTCACCCTTTCTGAAAGTGGAAGCTTTTGCTTCATGGTTGACAGAAACTGATGCCCTGCACCTGTTGATTTAAATTGGATTGCCAGGTCAATTTCTATTCCTAACATAGGCTAATTGGTAATAATTCACACTTGCCCACAATGCTTATACCATTTTATTTTGGTACTAACATGAGTTCGTATTCTGTTGTACCTGTTGTTTTAATTGCTTCACATTTAATTAAGGTAACATTCTGATTCCATCGTGCAATCACTATGGACAAAGCTGATGCCTGCACCTGTTGTTTACATTGGATTGCCAGGTCATTTCTAGTCCTAGCATAAGTTGAGTATTTCATAATACACCTGCCCCTCTGATCCTCGTACCATTCATTTTTGTCCTAGCATGAGTTGCTTTATTCTGTTGTACCAATTCTGATTCGATGTGTTACTATAAATGAATGACCTGTTGTGGATGGTAGGCGTCGTTAAATGGGTTTGTATGCAAAAATGTGATGCACTAACCTGAACGACCTGCTGTGTAAGAATGGTTGGCAGAGATGTGGATTTCCTAAGGCAACACATCTGTATTTTTGTAATTTCCCTATTGTTTAAAATGTAACCTCCCGATAGGTAGAAAAAATAGACGCACATAATCGTTGTTTTTTGTGGGAAGGTTTTTGGTTGCAGGTGAGTGGGGCTCTCTGAGACAGCCATTTGGAATTTCTGCAATTCCCATATCACAATCCCCCCTCCCCCTTCCAATCATCCTGGCTGTGGGGTATTATGTAATTGCTTGATCCTCCCTTTTTTTTTCTATCTCCGATCAATGGTTACACTGAATTACGTTGACAACTCTCATTAGATATCTGAGACATAACAGGTAACTCTTCTGAATAAAATGATGTGAATTTTTTCATTATTTCCCAAAGTTTTCACTTCGAAACCGACAAGCTGTATAGCCTAATGTTTGTAACGTTGAGAGCAACTGTATCACCTGCGCAGGTCAGGGATCACGCACACAATCACCCGTATTTTTTGAAGGCTTATACTTGATACAATGAGTGATTTTGCCGTGCCACAACCTATCGTTGATATCCGGAATAATAATTTTAAACCATCGCACTAGGATAGTTGCGTATGTATGCGTGGTGGTTTGGCCCAAAATTTCGAGAGATGGCGTTTCATAGCCGCGTATGTTCGTGAGCCAGGCTAGCTGGGTTGAGTACGTGTATATGCGGGCATTGTACACTACACAACGTAGTTTTATAGCGGCTAATTTTGCTTACATGTGACTGTTGTTAGTGTGCGCGCTGTGCTATGTGACATGATGTATCATTCTAATGAATGAGCTGTGACTTCACAATGTATCACCATAGCAGCTATCCAAAACAAACGCTATTATTTTTCAAGTTGTGAACTTTGTGTGCTGGCATGCACATGGTAACTATGGCTGGTCACCAGCTAAACAAATCAGATTTCCAGATAATCATACATTCTCTCAATTTTCTTTATGCAAAATAAAGAGGGTTCGAATGGTGCTTCGACTTTGGCTCGAATGAACTTTCTGACCAATCATAATGCAGGAAACCAATTAAGGTATTTATTAATATACGATAACTGCTCCCCGATTGAACCCGAACCCTTTGGATGTGTTTTGTTTTTTAGGTGTGCCGTTGGACACGGTGGTATCACACCCGCCATTCTACGGAGATTGAGGCGCCTGTTTCCGCCCCCTAAAGTATATCTACCTACCCAGAATTTTGTTCCATTGATGCATAAAAGATAGCTACTCCAATTACACATATTGAAGATTGTCCGCTTCCTTACATATCCGAAGTGCCCTTACTGGTTTCTGAGGGTTCTTATTTACCCGACACAGAACAAATTATTCCATTGTCTCTAAACCCGCGACAGTCTCTTTGGCCCTCCGCTAATTTGCCATATAGTAACTCTGTCCGGCCGGCCTCAAATGATTGCCGAAATGTGAAAACTGTGGCTCATGTATTCCCTTTCCTGAACCAAATCTTTTCAAGCTGAGCATTGTCGACTGGATCCTGTTTACCAGTTAGGGACATTTAATAGACCTTTGAAACTCAACCTCCCATAGAAACTTGTACTCATAGGTAATACCCGAGCCATGTACGAGCTTCATCCATCAGGTTTTGTTTTCGGTTTTACGAGCTTGAATTATTCAACATCGATCTCTCACAATTCTCTACTCGGGTAGAATAATCAATTCTTGACTTATCATGGTCACGAGAATTCAGTCTTCTACATCAGATCACCTTTTATCTAACGCGAAAGAATATGAGCCTCCACGCATTGAACCCGCCGACCGGTAATGAGCTGATCTATCTTGGTGGGTTGGGTACATGGTGTTCGCAGCCCAAACTGGCCAAATCAATATCCATCTTTTCACAGTTTCCAATATTCACTGCGAATGATAACATGGTACATGTTGCCTTTTCCCGGCGCTCAACACAGGGGACATTACAGTTTGCCCGGCTCACACGAGCGGAGAACCTTTTTATGACTTTCTCGGACTGAAGAAATTTGACCTTCATGAGGTTTGTCAACCTACTGGGAACCCATTTTCAGCCACATGGACGTAACATTCCTCTCATCGTTCACATTTTCCCATGAGAATGGGTTGGTCTGTGCTGAGTAGATAGAAATCAACTTTTTAGGTATAGTTTTTTGTTTGGTATAATAATCCCAAAACAATGAATGTCATCTCGGCAAATTTATAGTGCCAAGCTGGCGTGTCAGTGTTGGAGCCATCTTTGACTCACTCCCTACCCTTTGTTTTCAGCGGGCCGCACCGCACTATGACGTGCTGGCGTTGTCGCGCGCCCGCGAATCGAACACAACATTGCACATTGCACAATGCGAAATGAAAAAATGTGTTGTTGTTTAACATACTGAAACTCCTAAAGAATCCCAGTCGTGGAACTTTGAAATTCAAGATGCGTCCCAAAATGGTCGCCTTTTTTACTGTTGTCCACACCGTTTTGTTTCCCCCAAGTATCACAAGGGACGGAAAAGTGTCTATTCATATGTTTTTTTTTTCGAGCAGAGAATTCAATAAACAGTTATCTTGGTAATTACTTGCTTCTATAATGTCATAACCCAAGATGGCGCCAAAAATTGTTTCAAATCCCCCTTGGAGAAAAGTTAGTATAAAAGTGTATAGAGTTCTATAGGTCCTTCTATTGAAAATGTCCTTTTCTATCAATGGCGAGCATATTTTTGTAGATAATAAATTCATAGTTGTCTATGGATTTTCTAACAAAACATTTCCTATTAAACGTCACTCTATATCGTTTCCTATCTATTCATTTGTCAGAAGTCTATAAACCTCTATAGAATCTAAACATTTAATGCCATATTAATACAATAGTAAATGATAATAATAATAATAATAATAATAATAATAATAAGAAGACGGAGAAGAAGAAGAAGACGAAGAAGAAGAAGAAGAAGAAGAAGAAGAAGAAATAGTTGCAGTTGCCGTGTAAAATAGGCTGACGTTGTGTGGCTGCAGCTTGAATCGTCATGTTTCTTTACATTTAATACTATTCGTGAATAAATGTTTGGGCTCTTATAGGTATATTCGATAGGCTATACTCCTTTACTAGCATTTTCAGTTGGATTAACTTTCCACAGGTAAATTTAAATATATTTAGTCAGATTTAAACAAATCAAACGGACCAAGAACACTTGTGATTTCGACAGCCCTAATTCAAAGGCAGCGTGGCAGTTGCTCTGTGTTTCTGATGTCAGCATGGTCAGTCTAAATTGGTTTATCATTCAAGATATCGAATATCATTAGTATATTGACCAGTCTTTATAGTTTCAAGGTTGTCAATTGGAAATTAATGATTTGTTTCTGTTGGTATATTATTTATTCATATTCAAGCCTAAATTTTTTAGAGTGGATGTGCAAGCTATAGCTAACAAATCTTCCAGTGTACACTAGGCAAGTTAGACACCATGTTTGATATGTGTTTAAGCTGCCATGTTTGGTGCAGTTTTGTGTATAGTTAGGCCTATTACTGGTATTAACATGTTGACCAATGTGTATTTAACATGAAAAACCCTTTGGCAGGAAAATGAGATCACAACTATCTGACCGGTAGGTTCCCTTGTGTTATTCTTGAAGATGATTGGATAACGCTAATTATGCCAACCTTCAAATCTAAGGACTTATTTATGGCTATTATTGCTATATAGCTTTAGTTATGGTATTGGCACCACATAGTTTTTCATTTCCGGATGCACAGTATATGAAGAATAAAAATTGACATCAATGTTAGTCTGCAGCGCGAGACCTCCCCGGTGGCGGGGGGGGGTATTCAGCTATTCAACTATTTGGCCCTAACCGGTCAGGTATAGTATAGCCTGTGTTATACCAGAATTAAAATTGATTTTCTTCATAAATTATTTGAGATTCTTAGAAATTCTTTAAATTCTTTAGAGTTTCTATGGAATAATCCTATATGATTTTTCTTGGAATTTCCCTAGAAATTTCCTATAGTTTCTATAGAGGGCTCTAGTAAATTGTCTTGATTTTTCCTGATTTTTTCTAAAAGAATTCTAAGAAACTTTTTGTTGAGCCATTTAAATGGCTGCCTATTTTCCCTATTTCGGCCATAATATGCTCCTAGCCTAGCATGAAAAGTGAGTGTTGAATCTCATGTTTTAATGTACAGCAGGTCAATAAGAGGTATCTTAGTATTTGTATCTTGCAAACACCCTGACCAAGATATATCGCTGTACATTCATGTATATAAGTTTTTTCATGTTAACATTATCACAAAGTTCGGAATGAGGTAGGTCGACTATCTGTCCGCGGAAATGTTCCATTTGAATATCGTGGAGGCATGATTCCTTCATTTATCATTACTTGGTTGTGTGTATGACTTTAACGAAAGGACCTAATGATAGGCCAATTTCGGTTCGACGCATTCAGGTCTTACAATCCTGCACTGTTGACGAACTGATTGTATAGCATAGGAAGCCAAGCTGTTTCATTAATTTGAATACCCAGTAAGGGCCTATTCTGTACCATTCAATTGGATGAAAACCACAGGCTTCAATCCGGGATTGGGAAGGGGAAGGGATCGTGCGCAACTTCTCTGACAAATGCTCCTATTGACTGCAGACCTCTCAAAATGAAGAGCGGCAAAGTCAGGCCCCCTCCTCCACGACTGTATCTTGGATTGACACACACGG